>JAZKJV010001261.1:0-280021 GCA_037367405.1 Ottelia alismoides
TTATCGGAAGGGACATCGAGCGATCGAGTGTACAAACCCTAGGGCAGTTGCCGCCCATCTATGCACCACTGAGGACCTCGAAGATTCTGATATAGATGATCATGAAGCATTTGAAGAGGATCAAGCCGCATTAGCTGCTGTCACATCCGGAGCAGATGAGTACGAACTTCTTGGAGTTTATGGAAAAGTATCCAAGTCTTTTCAAGTGATCAACCATGTTGGCTTTATCGCTCCCAACAACGTACCGACAAGCATTTTACTCGCCCCATAGTCGATAACATTGACAACTAGCTACGATGCAACATATTCAGAATCACTTGCACCTCTGGAGGACGTTGTTGCTCGTTGATTATTGATAAAGGTAGCGTGGAGAACTTTGTGTCCTAAGAAATGGTCAATAAATTGGAATTGCCAACTCAACCACTCAAGAAACCTTACAATGTGGTATGATTATGATTCTGAGGTGACCCTCAACTTCCGATCCAGTTGTCAGTGCCTCGTTAGCTTCTCGATTGGCCCATCTTGTAAGGACGAGTCTGGTGATATGTGGCTCCTATGGATGTCTATCATGTGCTTCTAAGGAGACCCTGACAATTTGATAGGGATGCTGAGCACAAGGACAAATTGAACACATTCTCATTTCTTGTAAACAAGGTACATGTGACCCTCAGACCGCAACGCGAGGCCCTTAGTCCTTGACAAGTGGCTTCTCTTTGATCTGTAGCCACTCAATTTGCTAAAATTATTCCGCCTTCAAAGCCTTCGACCTATGCCTCCTTATTGTTAATGGAAGCTCAAATGTTCTAACAGGAAGTTCATGAGAGCTCCACTATTTGTACGTTGGTGGGATACGAAGTGAACAGATAAGAGGCGACATTAATCCAAGTTCCACCCGCGGTACAATCGATCATTCATGAGTTTGCAAAAATCATGCTTGAAGAATTACTTGAAGGCTTACCCCCGTTACGTGACATCCAACATCACATTGATCTGGTCACTGGAGCGAGTTTACCACATTTACTGCATTATCGGATGAGCTCGAGTGAACACGATGAGTTAAACACACATGTTACCAATGTTCTGTGACGTGGTTATGTTCGTGAGAGCATGAGCCCTGCATGATGGTACATGGAGGATATGTGTGGAAATCCGTGCTACCAACAAGATAACTGTCAATATCACTTCCCGATTCCATGCCTTATGATGTGCTTGATATGCTATTAGGTGCCAAATTGTTTTTCGAAATGGATCTTCGAAACGTGTACCATCTGATTTGCATTCATTCTGGAGATGAGTGGAAGGCAAATTTCAAGATCAAAGAGGGTTTTTATGAATGGACAATCATGCCATTCGACTTGTTTAATGCTCCAAGCACTTTCATGCGTACCATGAATTTTATGCGTCCTTTCATCGGTAAATTTGTGGTCGTGTACTTTTATGGTATATTTATCTATAGGTTGACTAAGGATGACAAGCCTTGGAAATATTGAGAGCCCAACAATTGTTTATCCACCTCAAGAAATTCTCCTTTATGTCTGACACGGTTCTCTTTTGCGATACAATGTCTCTGACTCTCTGCGGGCGGACTCAAAGTGGACCCCTCCAAGGTTCAAGCCATTCAGAGCTGTCATTGTCTTGGAAACATTGAGAGCCCAATAATTGTTTCTCCACCTCATCGAGATTCGTAGCCTCCTCGGGTTGGCTTCATTCTATCGATGATTAATCTAAAATTTTATTATTTGTGATGCTCCATTGATAGATTGCACTCGTAAGGCGCATCCATTTGGACCCCCGAAGAAGAAGCAAGTTTTCACAAACTGAAACATTAGTTGAGCAATGCCCCTGTTTTGACATTTCGTGATCTCCAAGGTTTTCGTGGTTGACTGCGATGCCTCACATATCGGAATTGGTGTTGTCCTGAGCCAGAAAAGGACATCCTTGGCTTTTTTTATTGAAAAGTTAAATGAGGCTCGCTCACGGTATTCCACATATGATGTCGAATTCTATGCCATGGTGCAAGCTCTCAAGCGTTGGAGATATTATCTGATTGAATGTGAATTTGTCCTTAACTTTAATCATGAGGCCTTGAGGTATCTGGACTCTCAAAAGACCCTTGACAAGTGTCATGCAATGTGGGTTAGTTTTCTCCCAGAATACACCTTCTACCTTGTTAGGAGTATATATATTAAGAGAATATTCTATGTGGCAATAGTATATGTTAAGAGAATATTCTCTGTGTCAGGAGTATATTCTTGTAACTCTGTTATGGGTATTTATGTATTTTCTCCTTTGAGCTCTCTAGAGTTTTGTCCTATACAAGGACCCCTAGACCTCTAGAATAAAACAAGCCTTTCTATTCTTTCATTCTTTTTTCCACATGATATCAGAGCAGCGGTCCTAGACCAGTGTTCTGATTGAAATCCCTCCCCCGCCACCAGCCCCAAGTCCTCCCCAAGCAGTCGCCGCCTACCTGTGACGACTCCAAGCACCTGCGATGTAGCCCGCACCATCGCTCGCTGCTCCTGGCGGCCCAACGCTGCCCCAGGGCTCGCCTGCACCATCCCAGGCGCCTCGTGCCTAGGCTCGCGCCCTAGGCCCCCCAACGCCGCCTCGCACCACCCCAGGTGTCTCCAGCGACGCCTCGCGCTGCTCTAGACGCCAGCCCAGGCTCCCCACGTTGCCCTAGGTGCTCGCCAATGCCGTCCCAAGCGCCTCGCGCTACTCCCCGCGCATCAACTGCCTCTCTCTCCTTTGCCGATCACCTAGGGTATCATCAATTGATGCCGATTACCTCATTGATGCACTGCTAGGTATCTGTGATGTTTGAATAAGATTGCAAGAACTAGCTAGGTCACTTTTTCTTGACCTACTCGACTATCACGGCATCTGCAGAGCTCAAACCCCTATATCCGACTTCTTTTGTGATGGTACATGGCACTTCTATAAAGTTAAAAGGCTTCATGAACTATGTTTTATGGCTGAGATCCTTCGAGGTGTTTATTGGTGGTCAGCGTAAGAACTATGTTCTCACAAAAAGATCCGCCTAAGGAGACGGACAAAGACTACGAGACCTGGTACGTAGACCACTGCAAGTGATTACTTGGATGACGAACAACGTTGATCCAAATATTGCATCAAATCTTCTTTACAAGGAGACGACAAGTCTATGTGGGGGAGCCTTGAGAACACCTACTCCCAAAAGGCAACTAAGTCCAGGCTCTCAGATATCTACACACGGATTTGGTCTGCAAATCAGGGAGATACGTCCTTGGTCGAGTACTTCATGCTCCTCACAGGCCTGTTTGAGGAGGCTTTTATCTTTCAGCCTGCTTTTTATGATAAGCAGATACGTGAGCATGCAGAATGGCAAGTGTATCATTTCCTGTCAGGATTACATACGCGAGACAAGACTGTACATGACCAATTTCTAATTGTTGCTGCGTTACCTACTCTAGAGACCATATATGGTCGACTACAGGTTGCTTGATTCTCCCTCTCCTCAGCTATCTACAGAGACTACTGCAATTTTGCTAGAGGACGACCCAACTACCAGGGAGGACACGGTCGTGACTTTGGCCGTTAGGCTGGACGAGGACGTGACTTCGGATGTGGACGTGGACGAGATCCTGCCATCGCCCGCTATCCAGCATGCACTCGCTATGGACGTTGGAATAATCCATCCGAACGTTGTTGGGCAAAGTTTGGCATGCTTAGTAATGCCAACGATGCCTATTGAGCTACCTCATACGAAGGCCCATATGATAATACATATACCTTGTCAGAACAATCATCTGGTGATAGTTGGACATCCTTCACTGCATCTGAGTATGCTTGTCTACGTCAACTGCTACAAAATTCTGTCAGTAACTCTAGTACCTCTGCTCCTACTGCTAGTTTAGCCACTACTTCTGGTACACTTGCCAATGTTGCCTCTGCATCTAGCCTTGCATGGATCATTGACTCTGGTGTTTCTACTCATCTGACGAGAGAAGGTAGTCTTCTCACCTCTGTACATCCATCTTCTGTTGTGAGGACTGTTCAGGTTGCCAATGGAGCACATTCCCCTACCACTACTGTGGGTATTATGGAGTTTTCATCCAAACACCGACTTACTGATGTGCACTGTGCTCCTGATTTTCCACATAGTCTCTTATCTGTTCACAAGTTATGCCGGGAGCTTAATTGTCGTGTGATTTTTGACAAGTTCTGTTGTTATTTTGAGGACATCCGGACGAGACAGATTTTTGGTGGGGGACATGAGAAGAGCGGCATACATTATCTTGATATCCCTTTTGGTCTTGGTTCTGCCGGCGCTACGTCTATATCCACTGATCCCTTTCTTTGGCATCTTCGCCTCGCTCATCCATCTGCCAAAGCTCTCTTTAATGTTCCCCAAGCTTTCTACGCTCAAGCCCTTTGAGTGCGAGGCGTGTTAGTTCGGGAAACATCATCGAGTATCCTTCCCTGCTCGTTCTGAACCTCGCCACAAAATTCCTTTTTCTTTAGTCCATTGTGATATTTGGGGATCCTGTCCGGTCCATACTCTGAATGGACATAAGTATTTTGTTGTTTTTGTCGATGACTATAGTCGGACATCTTGGGTCCTGTTAAAAGAACGATCGGAGATTAACAATATTATTAAGAATTTCTTCCATTATATCAAAAATATCTTTTCCTCATGTGTTCAAATTTTTCACATAGATAACGCTTTGGAATTCACTCAACAAGATCTAACAAACTTCTTTACATCCTAGGGCACCATTCACCAAACATCATGTCCTTACACTTCGCAACAAAACGGGGTAGCCGAAAGGAAACTCAGACACGTTCTAAATATAGCCCGATCCCTCCTCTCCCAGATGGAAGTTCCAAAAACCTATTGGGAGGATGTTGTTTTAACTGCTATCCATCTTGTCAACAGGGTTCCATCTCCATCCCTAAATAGATCCACCCCCTTCTCTCTGCTCTACCCAACCGAGCTACCTTTTCCTCTATCCTTATGAATTTTTGGATGTGTTGCATTTGTTCATAACTTTCACATTACTGACAGACTCTCTCCTCATGCTATTAAATGTGTTTTTCTTGATTATCCTCGTACTCAAAAAGGTTACAGGTGCTATGATCCAATTGGACGTCGCTATTATATATCTACAAATGTAACCTTTTTTGAACAGACCAGCTTCTTCACACAATTTATTTCCGATATCCCTCTTGATCTCCCCCTCCCCCCATTGTCTATAAGCGAAAACAAAAATCCCATCACCAGATGTTCCATTACCTATCTCTTTATTACAGGATGATATACCTAATTCAAATGTCCTCTCCGTTACTGTCCCGGATGATCCTGAGGAGCTTCCCATTGCTCTACGCAGAAGTAAGAGGCAGTGTACATTTCATCCCGTATCTCATTTCACTTCTGCTGCTAGTTTATCAACCACTAACAGAAGATATGCATATGCTCTCATGACCATTTCTATTCCAAGAGATCACCATAGTGCTTTGCAGGATTCAGGATGGCGAAAGGCCATGGATGACGAGATGGATGCTCTTATTTCTAGGGAAACATGGGATCTAGTGCAATATCCTAAAGGGACTAACCTGTGGCATGCAGAAGGGTCTTCACGATCAAACAATCACCAGATGGGTCGATTGACATGTTGAAAGCTCGTCTTGTGGCAATGAGCTTCACACAGATATATGGAGTGGATTGCTTTGAAACATTCTCACCGGTTGCGCGTATGGGGTCAATATGGACTATCCTTTCCATGGCAGCTAAGAAGGCATGGACTATCTTTCAGTTAGATGTGAAAAATTCATTTCGATATGGTGATCTGGATGAGGAAATGTATATGATGCAACATCCGAGTTACGAAGTCGAGAGGAATGTGTATGTCGACTTCGCAAAGCAATATATGGCCTAAAGTAGAGCCCAAGGGCATGGTTCGACAGACTTACTACATAGATCAACACTCTTGGCTTCCAGTGAATAACCTCTGATTATTCTATGTTTGTTAGAAAATAAACAACTGGTACTGTTATTCTTGCAGTCTATGTGGATGATATGGTCATCACATGTGATGATGATAAAGGGATACTAGATACCAATGCCTTCCTCCAGAAGGTATTTGTTACCAAGGATCCTGGTCCACTACGATATTTCTTGGGCATATAAGTACTACGCACTACAAAGGGTCTTCATCTTTCACAGAGAAAATATTGTCTAGACATTCTTATGGAAGCTGGATTACTTGGATGCAAGCTCGATGGTATTCCTGCAGATCTTAAGAAACACTTCACACCCTATGATCCTATCTTCGAAGATGTTACTCGATATAGGAGCCTGGTTGGCAAACTTCTTTACCTTACTGTCATCAGACCAGATATTTCCTATGTAGCGAGCAGAGCTAGTTAACACATGGAGCAACCTTCTCACAGTTACTGGCAAGATGTTCTTTAGATTCTACGATATGTGAAGGAATCACTAGGAAGTGGCCTCTTTTATGAGGCAAATGGGTACACTGATATTATTCCATGCGCTGATGCTGATTATGCAAGCTCACCCGAGGATCGATGTCCACCACAGGTTATGCTATGATGGTTGTAGGAAATCTTGTTACTTGGAGAAGTAAGAAGCATACTGTTGTATCTAGATGCAGTGCAGAAGCAGAGTACATGACGATGGCTCAAGCTACTTGCGAGATCGCGTGGCTATTAACTTTTCTGCAAGAACTTGGTATTGATGTCACTACTCCTATTCTACTATATTGTGACAACAAATATGCTACATATATTGCCATGAATCCGATGTTCCAAAAGCGAACCAAACATATAGAGGTTGACTGCCATTTTGTTCGTGATGCTGTCAGGATTGGAAGGATTACTAATCCGCACATCGACATTGACCTTCAGCTTGCAAATGTCTTCACAAAAGCACTACCCAAGAAGCGACTCTCCTGGATTGTTTACAAGTTGGGCATGATTGATAAATATGCTCCAACTTGATGGGGACTATTAGGAGTATATATGTTAAGAGAATATTCTATGTGTCATGAGTATATGTTAAGAGAATATTCTGTGGCAGGAGTATATGTTAAGATAATATTCTATGTGAGAGGTGTATATGTTAAGAGAATATTCTGTGGCAGGAGTATATTCTTGTAACCCTGTTAGGGGTATTTATGTATTTTCTCCTTTTTGAAAATTAGTTCGTTATGTTTCAAGCAAAGGAAGTGAGGTGAGGGAATGAAACCGCGGGAGGGGGAGCAGTCCAGAGGTGAGTGGGTGGAGGTTCAACGTCGAAGACCCTTTTGACGGGGGGGGGGGGGGGAGAGGGAGTCCCCAAGACCGGCTCTACAGCGCGTTAACCCCTTCGGTCGGGGTTGCTACCGCTGTGGCTCTCTGCGGCATTGGGCGCGTTCCTGCAGGGAACCTATCAGATGCTTTGTGTGTCGAGGTTCAGATCACAGAGGGCGTGTATGCTCAAGGAGAACACCAGAATCTTGCTCATCGAAGGTGTTGATCGGAGAGGGCGGTGGGTCCGAGACTTTATTCCTCGCCTCTTCTGAAGTAGGTGCTATTTCGAAGGGTAAGTTTGGGGGGACAATGTTGAGCTCACGCCGTGGAAGGTTGTGGCAAGGGGTCTTTCAGAGGAAGATGAAGAGTAGTGCTGATTTTTTAAAAGGGGGTATTTGCTTAAAAAAAGAGGTGCGTACAAAGGAAAAAGAACTGTATGTAAATTTTAAAAAATTATTTTAAAAAAAATTAATTTGAAAAGCCGATAAAAAATTAATGATTTAAAAATGTTTCAAAAAAAAGGGATTTCAATAAAAAGAAAAAAAGAAGAAAAAGAAGAAATTTTTGATAGAAAAAGCCGAGAAAAAAAAATACGAGTTCAGCTTATTGGTTTCATGTTATTTTCCCCATTGTCTTCTCCCAACTTGGTCGATGTTGACATTCCGACCAATATGGGGGAAAGGGGGAGTATTGGGTAGAGTTCTACATGTCAGATTTTTAGATGATTCAGATCCAGATTCTCCAACCCAGATTACATGGCCAACCATTTGTTCATACGCTATAGTTTCTCAGATGTTCAGACTCGACGATTGTTTACGAGTCCTCAATTCCAGACATGCACGAGTACGCGGTCTACTTTCAGATGAGCACATGTTTGCCATCTTTGTGTGGTCCCCATCATCTTTTATTGTTTCAGCAAGAGTTTTCATATGAGCCATGTAGAAATATTTACATTATATATGTACTAGTTTCATCATTTTTATTTTCTCTGTACCGGCTTATGTAATTTACCCATAGGACCTCCTCTATATAAGAGAGCCTAGGTTTATCAGGAATATATGCTCTTATTTTCTCCCAACATGGTATCAGAGCGGCGGTCCCAGACCGGAGCTCGTATACCCAAACCCTAAACCCTAGACCCCACCACTCGTCCTTCTCCTTCTCACGCGTGCGGCGCCAACACCTTCCAGCGCTGCCAACCCCTTCCGACGCCGCCGCAAGCCTCTTCGAGCGCCGCCGCCAGCATCGTACAGCATCGTCAGCCCCTTCCTGCGTGCGAGGGCGCCACCAGCTCCTCTCGACGCCGCCAGTCGTGCGCACCAACACCTCCACCAGTCGCGTGTCATCCGCCAGTCGCGTGTGAGCAGTGCCTTTCTGTCTAGACGCAACTAGCGTGTGTTGTTGCTTCTCGCGGTTTCTTCGGATGATGGATTTGATTGCATAAGTCTACATATGCAATCGAATCCCCATATGTCTGTGTAGACATCTATCTTTGGTCTATAAAATCCCTGTGATCTTCGTCCGACAACATGTCAGAAAACAAAGTAGATGTTCCCGCCACAGGTGTCTTCAGAGATCCGGCACCAATTGTCAAGATGGTCGGGACGAACTATGAAGTCGGGGCCATGCAGTTCATGAGTCTCATGAAGTCGAACGACAAGAAGCATATTCTTAACGATGATGAACCGGTGGAGAAAACAGGGATTCATGCCTCTTGGGAGGCAGACGACGCGTATGCCAAAGTTTGATTGTCAGGTACATTGACGATCGAGATCGCCAATGACGTGTTGCATCAGCCCACTACAAAGGCCATGTGGGATATTCTGGCTGCAACCTACTCTCAGGCACGGAATGAGACGAAAATTTTTCGGTTGCAGCATGACATCTTGACGATCAAGCAGAATGGAAGACCTATCCACTCTCTGTACACATCCTTGCGCGGAATGTTAGAGAAGCTTCACAACTTCATGCCTCTGACAGCTGCTCCTGAGCAGCAGAAGACTTACAGGAATGCCACCATGGTTGGTATATTCCTTACTGCACTTAATCCTGAATATGATGCTGCTCGCTCTCAGATCCTTGCAGATGCCACTATTCCTCCAATGGAGGAAGCCTTCCGTCGACTTAGCATGATCACTATTCCGACTGCTACTACTGGACAGACCTCTTCGGCAATGGCAGCATCCAGGGGCAGAGGTGGTTCTTCCTTCTTTCGTGGACGCAAGCCCCGTGGTAGAGGGGGTCGGATTCGTCAACCCTGTACTTATTGTCATCGTCCCGGTCATTCAGAGGATACTTGCTATTCTAAGCATGGTTTCCCAGCATCAGCACAAGTAGCAGAGCAAGTTGAGTCCCATGCACATGCGACCTCAGATCAGAGATTTGATGATTTGGTATCCAAACTTCGAGATATCATGCCTCCTACCTCATCTTCAGGAGGTCATTCATATGTGGCAACGTCTGCTTCTGCTTGTACATCCGCTTCTGCTAGTACATCAGGTAGCCCTTATGCTTTTCCCCCTTGTCATGGATCTGTGATTACAGAATGGATTATGGATTCCGGAGCAACACACCATTTATGTGGCGACAGAGAGCCGCTAACAACATACAGACAGGTTCCTCCAGGACGGACCGTGGAGATAGCCGATGAGACTCACTCCCCTATCACAGGACAGGGGAACCTTCGATGCATCTACAGAATGTGTTACATGCTCTGGATTTCTCTATGAACTTGTTGTCTATTAGTCAGCTTACAAAGGACTTACACTGTCGAGCTATATTTGACCCATCGTCTCTTGTTTTTCAGGACATCCTTACAGACAGTGTGATTGGGTGTGGTCGTGAGTAGAACGGACTTTATAGACTGGTTCGCACACCGTTTGAAGGAGCATCGTCTCAGTCAACCGGATTAGTCTCTCCCTATAAGTGGCATCTACGCTTTGGTCATCTCCCTCTCTAGAAGTTGTGTCGCATGTTACCGCAGATTTCTCTTGGTTCCTCGTTTCAGTGTGAAGCGTGTCAGTTGGGGAAGCATCATCAGTCTGTGTTTCCCAGTCGTCAGAGTCGGAGTAATAACTCCCTTTTTTAGTTGTTTCATTTTTTAGGCTCAAGAAAGGGGGAGACACTCTTTGGTGTTCGCCCCAGAAATGTATAAAAGAAGAACAAAAACAATAATTACAAAAAGGGGGGGGGGGAGAAGGCTAAAAAAGAGGGAAAAAACCACAAAAAACAAAGCCCAAAGACTCTACCAGGACACCAAGCCAACACAGTAAGGCCCAAACGCCTACAAAATACACCAATCACCAATAAGCTGAGTGCACATGATAAGAGTATTTTCCCGATAGAACCGCTCACCAGAGAATATGGCATCATTCCTTCCCAACCAGATGCACCACAGTCGCGCAATGGGGGCCAAAAGATCCTGCCTATCCCTGTTCCTATTGATCCAAAGGAGCTCGCAAAGAGTAGAAAGGTTATCCGCTTTCGCCCAAGGCAAATCATCCCAGATCCCGCGCACCATCTGGCACCCGAAGAAAAGGTGATTAATAGTTTCCGCCTCAGAATTACAAAGGACACAGGTGGCACTGATGTTGTCGAAAATTCTAGCACAACGATCGCGCGTCATCAGCCTCCGCCTGCGAAGTAGCCAAAGGAAGAACCCTATGCGCTCCGGTAACCGCAGGTCCCCAAAAAAACCACTGTCACGCATAAGAAGAGGATCATCGGTAGGAGGGCCAGAGACCAGAGCCCGATAAGCCATTCGCGTGGAGAAGGGACCGTCCTTCCAGCACCAATGATCCACACGCTCATTCAGCGTAGCAGCGTCACGAAGGGCAGCCAACAGGAGACAAAATCGTCCACCCGCTGATCCGAGAAGTTCACGATAAAGCGCGGACACCAGCACCCATCCAACCAACAATCAGCAACCTTCGCATTTTTATGGGACGCTAAGGCAAACAAGCGTGGAAAACGCACCTGCAGAGGACCACCGCCCGACCAATCATCCAGCCAAAACTTGAAAGAATCCCCCTTCCCCAACACCGGAATAAACAACACAGCATTCCTTGCAAAGGCGTCCAGCACACAACGCCAAAACGGAGAGTGATGAAGGTTGAGGGCCCCCCGCGCCATCCCCAACCTATCGGTGCCTAAGAACTCCCTGAGAACAGAGATAAAGAAGTTATCATCCTTCCCCCAAATCCTACTCACCCATTTGAGTAATAGAGCATCATTCACCACTTCCAACCTCCGCACACCCATGCCACCATACCGCTTAGGCATAGTAACCTCATCCCAAGCGACAAGATGAAGCCCCCTAGCCTCCACCCCTTCCTTCCCCACAGAAAATGACGTATACAACGTTCGATCTGCAATCGAACCCCCGCCGGCATACGACGAACAGAGAGGAAGTATAGAGGGATAGAGGAGAGCACCGACTTGAGAAGAACAAGACGTCCCCTCTAGAGAGCAGAGCCGTACGCCACCCAGCAAGGCGCTTTTCCACGCGCTCAATAATCAAGCGCCAATCCCGGAGTCCAAGTCGTGTTCCTGATCATCAAGGACACCATTTTTATCTTGTTGTAGTAGATGATTTTTCTCGTTTGTCATGGATGTTTCTATTGAAGAATAAAATTGAAGTGGAGATGTGATCAAAACTTTTATTAATGGAGTGCACAATGTTTTCTCTGCTTCTGTGAAATTTGTCAGGACTGATAATGCTTTGGAATTATGTACTTGTTCTCTTTCATATTTTTTTTCTTCACGTGATATAATTCATCAAACATCTTGTGCCTATACATCTGAGCAAAATGGTGTTGCTGAGAGAAAACATTGACATTTACTTGATGTCACTCGGACTCTTCTTATTCAAGTCGTACACCACACTCGTTTTGGGGTGATGCGGTTCTAACCGCATGCTATCTTGTGAATCGTATGTCTTCGTCTGTCTTGGGTGAGAAAATTCCTTTCTCTATGGCTTTCCCTGACAAGGAATTGTTCTCTCTTACTCATCGTGTCTTTGGTTCTGTTGCATTTGTTCACCAATTGGCTCCAGATCTTGAAAAGCTCTCTCCTAGAGCTATCAAATGTTTGTTTGTTGGGTACTCCAGGACACTATATCAGTGCTGATGTCACGTTTTTTGAGCCCGTCATGTATTTTTCTCCTAAAGGTGACAGTTTGACGTCTTCAGAGTCTGACACTGAAATCTACATGCCACCTCCACCTCCCAGTCCATTGTCTTCTACTGTTGCACCACCACCACCTCCGCCATCTCCTCCTCCACCACCGCCGCCCGTCCTCTCTACGCAACAGCATGTTCCACCCTTGCCCAAGTACTATACTCGTCGATTAGCTCCTGCTCATGGTCATGGCCAATTATCCGGCACGCCCCAGGTTTGTCCTGATAACATGGTTTCTAACGATGGGATTGGCGATAATTCTGTACAGGGATCATTGCAGGCAGAGGTTCCTGAGGACATGGACTTACCCATTGCTATTAGGAAGCAAAAGCGTACACGTGCTTCCTATCCACTTGCTTCACATGTGTCCTTTCATCGCCTGACAGAGGAGTTTCATAGGTTTGCAGTTGCTCTATCTGCTGAAGATGTTCCACAGACTTACCAGGATGCCTTGAAAGATAGCTGCTGGTGTTTGGCTATGGAAGAAGAGATGGCGGCCCTGCAATCACGTGGTACTTGAAGCTTGGTGCCTATCCCTCTAGGTGCCTCTATTGTCAGTTGCAAATGGGTGTCTACCATTAAATATCATGCAGATAGGACTCTTGATTGATACAAGGCAAGATTGGTAGCATGAGGGTTTACTCAAACCTATGATGTAGATTATTTGGATACATTCTCTCCTGTTGCTCGTCACTCCATTTTACGTGTTCTGCTCTCTGTTGCAGTGGTAATAGACTGGCCCTTATTTCAGCTAGATGTTAAAAATACTTTTTTATATGGAGATCTACAGGAGGAGGTATACATGCAACAACATCTGGGGTTTGCTGCTGAGGGGGAGTGTCAACAGGTTTGTAGACTCCATAAGGCGATATATGGCCTTAAACAAAGTCCAAGAGCTTGGTTTCAGAAGCTCTCGGATCTGATTGAACGACAAGGGTTCAAGAGGTCGAATGCAGATCATTCTCTATTTGTGCAGAGAAAATCTAGAGGGATAGTTGTCGTCATGGTTTATGTAGATGATATAATTGTTACAGGAGATGATGCGGAAGGAATAAAGATAGTAAAAAACTTTTTGGGTAGTCAGTTTGTTACTAAGGATTTGGGCACCTTACGGTATTTCCTAGGATTGGAATTTGCTAGGAATGTGCAGGGTCTTGTCATGACCCAAAAAAATATACTGCAGACATGCTTATTGAGACATGTATGATTGGGTGCAGTTCCTCCACTACTACTATGGATCCTAGCATGAAGTTGTACGATGGTGATACATATGAGGTCGATAAGAGGAGATACAGAGAGATGGTGGGAAAACTCCTTTATGTTACTATTACCAGACCAGATATTGCATTTGCTGTTAGTCGAGTGAGCCAATTTATGGAGTAGCCTCGACATGTACATATGGATGCTATACACATGATATTGAGGTATCTAAAATTGTCTCCAGGTACATGATTACTTTTCAAGAAAGGAGCAACCCTCACTGTATCCGCATGTGCCGATGCTGACTATGCAGGGTGTCCTAAGGACAAGAAGTCTACGTCGGGCTTTGCAGTATTCGTTGGCAGTGCTCTTGTTTCTTGGAAAAGCAAGAAACAAACCATTGTGGTTAGATCAAGTGCAGAGTCTGAATATAGGGCTATGGCTCAAGCGAGCACCGAAATGATGTGGGTTCGAGCTGTGTTAGCATATTTACACATAGAAGTTCCTCTACCTATGCAGCTACAATGTGATAATCAAGCTGCTATGTTTATTGCAAACAACCCTACATTTCATAAGAGAACTAAACATATTGAGGTAGATTGCCATTACACGAGAGATATCATTCAGAAGGGGTTTATATCTACATTATACGTCAGTTCGGGAGAGCAAATTGTAGATATATTTACCAAAGCATTACTCAGAGGACCATTCCTGAAGTGTTTGTCCAAGCTGAGCATGATTGGCATCTATGCTCCAGCTTGAGGGGGAGTGTAGAAATATTACATTCTTTATGTACGAGTTTCATCATTTTTATTTTCATTGTACCCGCTTATGTAATTTACACGTAGGACTCTCCTCTATATAAGAGAGCTTAGGGTTCTTAGGAATATATGCTCTTATTTTCTCCCAACATAGGAACTCTAGAGTAGAGGACCATTCCCTATGCCATGTAGGCAAGGGTTTTCATGTGGTATCATAGGGACTCCGGAGCAGAGTACCATTCTCTGTGCCAGATGGGGGAGACCCAGTTTTCCGATGAAGAGACTTCTTTCAGACTTCATTCTCTAGCGATTGTGGACTCCGACGAGGATTGCACTTCCACGGCCTTTTCAGTTCGGCCCTTTTCAGAGATGGAACAGTTGTCCACATGTTGTGACGGGCCAGAGTACTCTGACGAGGAGACTCATTTTCAGTTGCAGTGACTCTGACAGACACAGTTCAGAGCACATGCTCTGCGGCGAGGAGATTCACAGACTCACACTCCAGCCCATTCGACCTCCTCACCTGCACAACATGAGAAGCAACGTCTTCGACAACAGCCGACAGTTGTGCATGTTGAGTTGATATTGTCTGTAGCGTCCTGTAGAGTGAGTTGAGTTTCTTTTTATTTGTCCAAGCTGAGCATTGCATGCATTGGCTTGAGGGGGAGTGTTGGAGTATTTGGTTGTGCACCATATGAGTTGTAGGAGGGTAAATGGATCTCTCCAGGATCCATTTTCTCCATCTATATGTTTAGTCTCACATCTACCAGTGGTGGGACTTAGAGATTCTATGGAAGCTATTTAAGGAGCCCCAGACCTCCTGTATCCATTGAGAAAAATGAATGCAATATCCGCCCCTTTCAGGGCTTCTTTCGTGATTTCATCCCGCTCCTTAGGGAGTAGGGTTCCACGTAAAAATCTTTGTGTTCTTCATATTTTATTCTTTCTTTTCTATGCTCTGTTTATCATTCCACTTCCACATTCCCTATTTTCTAACAACAAGTGCATGGGTCAGGCTGGGCTCGGGCCGACCCTCTATATTAAAAAAAGATTTGATCAATTATGATTGGAACCTCATCTGAAACCGTAGTCTCACTGTTTGACCCATTTCCATTATATGACCATTCGGCATCAATTTATTCAAACTTGTATGCCATTGTCGTTTGATGAATCGATGGAACAACATTGTATAATTAAACATGGTATTTTTTAAGGCAATAGCAATGCTCTTTCTCTCTTAACAACAAAAATACTTAAGCTATGACTTTGAGTTTCTAAATATGATATGAAATACTAAAACATTGACCTTCTCCAGAAATTTGTTTCCCGAATATGACATGTGTAATACTACATATGGAAAGTTGAAAATAGCCATATGAAATATCACACGGGGCCTATGACAGCTCTATATGCGGGCCTATGACGGGTCTATGCAGGTCGGCCCACGGGCTTCGAGCTTGGGCCCATCGTTGCCCGAGCCTGGCCCGAAATTCGATTCTGGCCAAAAATTAAGCCCAGGCCCGTCGGCTATTGCTCGGGCTCGAGCCTGGGTCAGGCTTTAGCATGCCGGGCATCGGGTTGGGCCGGGCCGGCCCTACCCAATGCTCATCCCTAGCTGCTGGCTGTGTAGGTAATATCAGTATCGGTATTGGTATCGTGTTGATACGATATATTAGCGATATATCGATGCCATATCGCCGATATCGAACCAATTTTGTGAAAATAGCCTTCCAAGAGCAAATTTCGGCCATATCGGTGATATATCGGTCACATGTCGATTCCGATATATCGCCAATATATCGCGATATGGCCTACTATGGCTGCTGGAACACTCCGATGTTCAGCAATTGTGTTCTAGTTTTCTAGAAACCTAGTTCTGACAACAATGCCTTCTTGAACATGAAATATAAACCAACAGCCAACAGCCACCTTGATTCTTGTCAATAGAACACCGTAATTACAGTTTGTGACAAGAGAAAGGCCTTGACTTAGTTGTTGCTGATTAGATCGAGAAGGCCTTGGCAGCGGTTACCCTAGCAAGGAATTACCTTTTTGGCATGGCTCTGAGGACACGATATGTTTGACCTTCTGTGTCAAAATACTTTCATCTTCACCTCAAATATGACTTGTATTGAGTGCAAATCTTTTATAGTGAAGTGTTTCATATGATTTTATCTTAATGTTTAGTTATGTGCATATGATTATTGATTATTTATTTTATTTTTAAATGATTATTTTGTAGTCTGGTATTAGACTGATATAAATTCACAGAAGTCCATATTACATGCATGCATAGTGCTCACTGCCAATAATCTCATGATATGGACTTCTTTATACTATCTTGGAGCTCATCTTATGACTTGTCTTCACGCCCCTACAATAGGGCATTGCGTGTCTTTCCTATAAAGCTGCCACATTTTCTTGTTCCACCAAAGAGGCATTAAATAATTTTATGAATCAAGTAATGCCGTTCTCTAACATATTCTGAAAATTTAGAAGAATGCCATCAGGTCGTAGTAGGCCATCAAATGTTGAGTAATTTTTAAATCATCCTTTACTTTTTTTACTTCAATATCTTGCAGGATTGCTATAAGTTTCTAAGGATTAAGTCCTTTGAAATGATCCAAAGTTTGACACATTACTTAGAAACCAATACTGAAAAAAGATCTTTCTTGTCCTAATGTTTTCGCAAGTAGTGAGCATTTATCTGCTCTACCATTGTCTTATACTTCTTTCTCTGCCTTTTTCTTGAGATAGTTGATTATTGTAGAAGTTCTTGATCTTTTTCCTTATGATCGGTAGCTACCTCATCTTCTTCAACTTCTTTTAACTTGTCAAGCTTTTTACCGTATCTAGTTTGCTATAAGGTTTTGAAGAATGTCCATAGGACTCCACGTTTCTTAGCTACCTCTTCACTTTTCGCCTTTAAATATTTAGTACATGAGAATTACAAAAGAATTCGATTATGTTAAATCAGTAGACAATTTGTGAGTAACTGGGATACTTTTGGAGATCAGATATAACACATATTGCAAGCATTACTTCCGATGCTTGTTCATTAAGCCAGCAGGCTAGCATGCATGCATGATGTGTCTGTGCTCGCACATTTGTGTGTATTTACTTTAATCAAGCACATTGTTATAGGCTTATATTAAAATGCCCTTCCCCGGTCAAAAATATATATATATTAAAAAACCATTTATTTACAGGAAATACGACACTTGTGTTCTTATCTTCAAAGTCTTAAGAAAGATGCTGCAGAGGAGATGCGTAGAAGTGTCTACGCAAACTATGCTGCTTTTATACGGTCAGAAACCAATTTTCTTTCTGCTTTAAAAAAGGGATCAATTTTCTTTCTGCTTTTTTTAAAAAAACGAATCAAATTTCTTTCAGTTTTTGAATAAAATGTATTTTCTTTCTGCCAAATTTCAGTTGTTTGACAACTGCTACTATTGTGCCACTTTAAACTAGTTATGCTGCTTTAAATGGTCAGAAACAAATATTTCATGTAGCAAACATTAGTTGTTTAATCCATCAGTTTGAGTTTCACATCCTACTAGTTGCTTGCACTTGTTCATAGTTCTGTGGTTCTGAGCTTCTTTTTATCTCTTCTTGAGGCTTATGATTGCATCCTAAATGCTTGGGTTTTGTGTTTGTGAAAATTAGTAGTAGTTGTTTCACAAGTTTGTAATTCGTTAGGCACTGACTCTATCTCTCAGTTGCTGCCCTTTGGCTATTTGTACGCCATTTCATTTTCTTACAGAACCTCGAAGGAAATATCTGACCTGGAAGGAGAGCTCCTTGCTATTAGAAATCTGTTATCTAATCAAGCTGCTGTAATTCATGCATTAGCTGACGGTGTTCATATTGATCCACTTTCGTCGTCGTTTGAAAGTTCAAAAGATGACTTATCTAACCCCGATGTTAGAGAACCTTCCGACATTGAGAAATGGTCTATAGAATTTCCTGACATCCTTGATGTTTTATTGGCTGAGAGAAGAGTTGACGAAGCTTTGGCTGCCTTTGATGAAGGGGAAAAAATAATCAAAGAGGCAGAGGGAGGAAAAACTTTAAGCCCTAATGAGATTTTAAGGCTGCGTGCCGCTATAACTGATCATAGGCAAAGATTAGCTGATCAACTTGCTGAAGCTGCTTGCCAATCTTCTACATGTGGTGTTGAACTCCGTTCAGCTGCTTCAGCTATTAAACGACTCGGGGATGGTCCCCGAGCACACAATTTAATACTACATGCACATTATCAGAGACTTCAATATAATATGCAAACCATTCATCCAGCAACTACTTCTTATGGAGGAGCATATACTGCCGCTCTTTCACAACAAGTTTTCTCTGCCATCGCTCAAGCAGTGAATGATTCTCTCGATGTGTTTGCCAATGAATCAACTTATGCATCTGAACTAGTGCTTTGGGCTACAAAACAAACGGAGGATTTTGCACATCTTGTAAAGAGACATGCTTTGGCTTCTTCAGCTGCTGCAGGAGGCTTAAGAGCTGCAGCGGAGTGTGTACAAATAGCAATAGGTCACTGCTCCTTGCTTGAAGCACGAGGCCTGGCTCTATCAGCTGTTCTTCTAAAGATGTTTAGGCCAAGTGTTGAGCAAGCATTGGAGGCGAATCTGAAGCGAATTGAACAGAGTACTGCTGCACTAGCAGCGGCTGATGATTGGGTTCTTACGTATCCTCCGGCAGCCATAAACACATCTGGTAGAGCTTCGAGCGCAGCTGCTGGTGGTGGGATAATTTCTCAGCCAAAGCTGTCGAGTAGTGCACACCGCTTCAATTCCATGGTTCAGGTATATGTTACATCTGTATCTTAGAAGCCATCTGTATGTTGAAGATGCCTAACTCCTAGATGTAATATTATCTTTCTACCAATTTGACACTGTGTTGTGTATTTTATTGGTTGGTATTACGAATTATTATGTGCATCTGTCACTATATATTATCACAGTAGCCTCTGCCAAAACAAGTTTTTCTTTGTTATTTTGATCGGTTAATGTATTGGTTGCCCCCTTGACAGTTACATGTAAATGATTAGAAAGGTCTTCTTGGGTTCATCTCCAAATGTTAGAAATTTGGCAGTGCTTCCTATGTAATACAAACAATGGCTAATGTTTGCTTTATTTGAATATTTCTATGGGTCCCTCCCCAGGCTCTATTTTTTTTGCAAATGGTTGAAGACCCCTTTTTCTCAATTTGTTATATGATAGTTATATTGATTGGCCTGTGCTTCTTGCTTGGCTTCCTTTTTTAGTTTGTGAATGCTTCTCCGGAGACAAAATGGGTTGGAGAGACAATGGATTAGAGAGAAAGCTAGGGAGATCAAGAAGATATGCTTTAAACTTTGATATTCATGTAAAGATATGGTCAGAAATGGTGTTGGAGTAGTTGTTCATAAGGATTTGAAGGATTGTGTGGTTGAGATGCAAAGATTTGAGGGTTCAGATTATTTTTCTAAAATTGGTACTCGAAGAAGAAATTTTAAATATCATTTCATCTTATGCACTGCAAATTAGTTTAGATGAAAGGATTAGACAAGATTTTTGGGAGGATTTGGATAAGATTATATAAGGAATCCCACAAAGCGAGATGATTTGCCCAGGTGGAGATCTCAGACCTTAATGAACATGTGGGAAAGGATATTTCAGGGTATGCTAGTGTCCAAAGAGATGCTAGGCGAGTCAAAGGGAGGGGCTCAGACCTAAAGGAAGCTTGGTGGTGGAGTGGAGGGGTGCAAGTCTGCAAGAGAAGCACAAACTTAAAAGAGCTTGCTTTAAAGCTATATCTAAGGATAAAATAGGGGAAACTGTCACATGCTACAAAATAGCAAAGAAGGAAGCAAAGAAGGCTGCAATCGAAGCTAAGTCAAAAGCTTATAAAGTTTTGTTACTTTTGTACAAAAATCTCGATTCTAAGGAGGGCCATAAGGATATATTCAGGTTGGCCAAAGCAAGAGGAAAAAAAAGAGCAAAGACCTTTCTCAAGTGAGATGCATTAAGGATGAGGAAGGTCACACACTTTTTACTCAGAAGGATATAAAGACTAGATGGAAGCAGTGCTTTTCATTGGGGGAGGAAATAGAGAGGTCACTTTTGGAGTTCTAGCTATTAGTGAAAGTTACTTGAATCGTGCACGCAATATACGAATATAAAGGAAGGAAGTAGAGGAGGTTTTAAAGGTTATGAGATATGGGAAAGGTGTAGGACTCGATGACATTCCTACAAAAATATGGAGAGTTTTAGGTGAGTGCGATTTGACTTGGCCTACAAATTTATTCAATATTATTTGACGAAGCAAGAAAATGCATAAAGATTGGAAGAGAAGCATCGTGGTGCCTCTTTATAAGAATGAAGGAGACATTCGAAATTGTTTAAATTACATAGGTATCAAGCTGATGAGTCACACTGTGAAAATTTGGGAACGTGTAATCAAAAGAAGGTTGAGGCAAGTTTCCAAAGTAAAAGAAAATCAATTCGGATTCATGCCAGGTTGCTCAACTATTGAAGCCATCTGTTTGTTGAGGAGAATGATGGAGATTTATAGAGCTAAAGGGAAGAACCTCCATATGATTTTCATTGACTTGGAGAAGGCTTATGACTCTGTCCCACGAGAGAAATTGTGGAGAGTTTTGGAGAAGAGACCAGTACCTATCCTATACATTAACCTCATAAAGGATATGTATCATAGGGCTTCATCTTGTGTAAGGAGGAAGGATGATTATTTTGACATCAACATTAGTCTACTTCAAGGTTCAGCTTTGAGTACATTACTTTTTACTTTGATTATGAACGAGTTGACAAATTGCATTCAGGATGCGATACCTTGGTGTATGTTTTTGCTGATGATATTCGTTGCTGATGATACTAGAGATGGAGTAAATAAGAAGCTTGAGGTATGGATACATGCATTGGAGACTAAAGAATTTCGTTTAAGTATGGCTAAGACTGAATATATGGAGTGTACTTTTGATGGAAGAAATGATGATGTGAAGATTGGTAACGATAACATTCGGAGAAGAGATTCTTTTAGATACTTGGGATCTGTTTTGCAACATGATGGGAAAATTGATGGAAATGTTACTAATAGAATAAATACAAGTTGACTAAAGTGAAGAGGATCCTCTACTGCCTTTGTGATAAGAAAATTCCTTTAAAATCAAAGGAAGGTTTTACGAAGCAGATGTGGCACCTACTATTCTCAATTGATCTGAATGTTGGCATGTGAACCATAGACATGTGCATAGAATGACAATAACAGAAATGAAAATGCTAAGGTGGATGTGTGGACACAAATGTGAAGATCGGACTCGAAATGATGCAACCAAAAGGAAAGTTGGTGTAGTTCCGATCGAGGATATGATGCGAGAAAATCGCTTAAGGTGGTTTGACCATTTGCAAAGGAGGTCGGTTGATGCACCGGTTAGGAGATGCAAGTTTTGGGATGTTGGGTCAACTAAGAAAGGGCTAGGAAGGCCCAAAGAGTGTTGGATACGAAGGGATCCTATTTTTTTTAATCTAAGTCTGAAATTGACCTCAGATAGATCTGAATGGAGGCAAAGGATCGTTGTAGCCAACCTTACCTAATGTGGGAAAATGATTTATTGTTGTTGTTGAATGCTTCTCATGATCCTTGTATCATACAGTGATTCTAAAATGGAGATTCTGGATAAAAACACAGACGGATTGGCAGCAAGGCCCTAAATGTCGTTTTCGGTCACCATTTCGGTATCGACCAAAACAGAATTTCGATGGAATTTCGGTGGAATTTCGATCGAAATTTCGGTCATTTCGGTCATTTTTTATACTAGGACCCCCATATTTCGGTCATTTTGGTTGAATTTCGATTTCGACTCGATATCGATATTCGACAGAAATTCGACTGAATTTCGCTGAAATTTGAGGCCATGATTGGCAGTACCTTTAATACATAAAATTTCATGCTTGTCATGGATGGGCCTGTCACATTCCCATGGTATGGCTCCAACCCATTGGCATGTTATGTTTGTTTCAAGATGCCATTCCAAATAAAGACTTACCATAATGCAAACTTTTGTCTAATTGCATTTATTATGCAGAGATGCCATCTTAGACTATCTTGTGGAGCACGCCCTCTTTCCTTTTTCCTTTTGGAAGAAAATCTAATTTAGAAAGTTGGGATCAACTTCTTTTAAGGGATAATTGTATGAATATCTATAACCTATACTAAACTTGGGTTTCACCTAGCTTTTTCTTTTTGACCAACATGTGGTCTCCTCATGGGACTCTCCCACACTCCCCTCTCCCGAGTGCAGTCTCTCCCTCTCTCCCCTAATCTTATCACCTCGTTATTTCCACCTCTCTGATTCTCTCTGTCTCTCCCTTCTTTGCGGTCTCCAATATATATGCCTCCCTCTCTTTAACGCCCTCTCGTTGCGAGTCCTATCTCTCCCTCTAATAGTTTTGCATAAAAACAGAGTAATTGGAAAGTACATTTGGCACCCTATTTCTCCAAATCATCTCGGTATCAACAACAACCTCTTCCTCCGCCTCCTCTCCATCCTGGTACTAAATTTCTAATTATTTACTATTTTGAAATACTTATCTCGGAAAAGTAATGGACCCTAATCCCGGTATAAGGAAGCTTTATCCTATAATAAATAAGCTCGTATAACAATAATGCATTTTGACTTATGTCTTATCCCTTCTTTAAAAAACTTAGAAAACAAAGATATCTTAATTTTTAAACTTTTATTAAAAAATAGAAAAAAAAGAAAGTTTTGGAGAAATACTATAATGTTTTTTTGAATAAAAGAAATACAATGGTTTATGAAGGAAAATGATGGAAAGATTTGAAAAATCACGACAACTACATTGTATTGGTCTATATAAAATGATCTCCATTCTATTAGTAATATTTTGAAGATATAAACCTCAAAAATTATTGGGTAAGTTATATTAATAATAAATATATGTCCCTTGTTGGTTAATATATTGGGATTTTTACACCACGAACCCGATAAACTTTGTAAGTTACCTCATGTACATGGTTTTTTTCCATCGCATAGCTAGCGGGAGGTGTAGGTCAAATGCTATGAGATCGGTTATGATAAATGGAATACGCGTGGAAGGTGACAGACAAATGAGGAAGGCGATTGTGAATCACTTCGGAGACTTCTCGTCAATGAGGCTGGCACGGCTTTGGAGGTGGACGGGGCTTGGGGCTCCCTCTTTGCCAACCTCTATGATTGAGGTTTTGACGCAGGCTGTCTCTTTGGAGGAGTTGAAATCTGCGGTTTGGAACCTTAATGCGGATGGGGCTCCAGGCCCCGATGGCTTCCCTGTTGCTTTCTACAGGGATTTTTGGGACCTCGTTTGCGAGGAGGTTTTGGCGGTCATCTCGGAATTTTGTGTGGGTAATGCTGATTTTGAGAGAATAAATAAATCCCTCATCTTTCTCCTTTTGAAGAGTTCGACGGGGGAACGCTTTGAAGATTTCCGACCTATTGCATTATCAAACGCCCTCTACTTGATTGTGGCGAAGGTGCTCGCTTTAAGGCTTAGCCGTGCTCTGGAAACTATTATATCTCCGCTCCAATCGGCCTTTGTCCCGAGCAGACACATCTCAGATTGTCTGATCCTTGCCTCGGAAATCATTGCGGATTGGAAGAGGAGGGGTAAGGCAGGTATTTTGTGGAAAGTGGACTTTGCAAAAGCTTATGATACTTTGGATTGGAAGTTTCTCTGGTCGGTTATGCGGAGGAGAGGCTTCTCGGATCTATGGATTTCTTGGATGAAAAGCTGTGTTACGACGTCATCCTTTTCAGTTTTGGTAAACGGCCGCCCGGAGGGTGGTTTCTTCCTACCGCGTAGGGGCGTGCGACAAGGTTGCCCTCTGGCACCTCTGCTATTCGTCATTGCTGCGGATGTACTGGCGCGTGTTGCGTGCCGCGTGATTGATGGTGGCTTCTCGGCGGGCTACTCGCGGGATGAATCGAGGATCCCGCTGCTGCAGTACACGGACGTTACTATTTTTTTCATTGAGGGGGCATTGAGGAAGCCTCGGGAATGTCCATGGCCTTAGATCTATTCAGTGAACTCTCTGGGCTCTTCAAGAATGTGGATAAATCAAAGGTTGTCCCCTTCGGTTTGTCGGAGGTCGCGACAATTGCTTGTGGCCAGGCTTTAGGCTCGGAGTGCAGCTCCCTTCCGATCGACTACATTGGGATACCTTTGACGGTGGGAAGAACAAAGCTGATGGATTGGTTACAGGTTGTCGAGAAGCTTGATGCCAGGCTTGCGGGTTGGAAGTCGGCCATCCTTTCCAGGGGGCCGACTGGTTCTCTTAAAAGCGGTACTATCCTCGATCCCCATGCTTTTCTTGTCCACTCATCGCATGCCGAAGGGGATCCGTAGTCGTCTTGAGAAGCTAATGCGTAAGTTCTTATAGGGAAGGTACAGTGGTGACTCGGGTGGAATGCACCTCGTTGAGTGGGATGTGATTACGCTCCCTAAAAAGGCCGGGGGCCTGGGAATCTAGAGATTGGACGAAATGAATGAGGCCCTGCTTTTGAAATGGGAGAGCAGAGTTTGGGACCCTGGTGAAGATATTTGCTGCAGCCTTTTGCGTAAGATTTATGATGTGCTTGGTGCGCCGCCGCAGCCTGAGGTTGTGTGAGGTCTCCCACGCCATTCTGGAAGGGGATGATGGAGGTCTTTTCCCGTCATCGCTCGTTGTTCAGGCTGGTGCTCAGCAACGGGGAATCCTTCGCTTTCTGGATTGATGTTTGGATGGATGGGGGGCCCCTGAGTACGCGTTTCCCACGCCTTTTCGCTTTAGCTACTGATAAGAATGCATATGTTGCATCTTACTGGTCGGATGGTAATTGGTTCCCCACTTTCTCCACAAATTTTTTGGACCAACGCCTCGAGGAATTTCTAATGATGCTGGATTCTTTGAAGGAGGTGGGAAGACCGTCTGCGGGAAGAGACCATTGGATGTGGCGTAAGGGCACCTTCTCGGTCAAGATGGCTTTTGGGGCGATATGCTGACCGCCCCCATCGCGCTCGGACGATTCGCTTCGGGATTGTGCCTTCCTTTGGAGTCTGGGCCTCCCTGAGCATATTGGATATTTTCTGTGGTTGTTCAGAAGGCAAAGACTGATGATGAGGGACCGCTGTGCTAGGCTTCTGGACTCCATCTCTGATAGATGTCTCCTGTGCGATGAGGCGATTGAGACCCTTGAACACATGTTCTTCAAATGTGCGAAAACATATCCGATATGGGGCGAGGCTGATCTGGCTTGGACGTGCACGACGGACCTGGTCTCTTTTTGCGGCTCCTTGGTGAGAAACAGGAATAGACCCCGGCGGGAGCTAATTAGACTATTTCTATTATCTGGGCCCTGTGGCTGGGCAGAAATGTGCTTCTTTTTTCTGGGAAAAGGTTCTATAAGGAAAATGTTTGGGTACACTCCACAAGATTGGTGGGTGATTGGGACCTTTAATTGTAGTGTTTTGCTACTGTTTTTGTTATATTTAAATAAATCTTGGGGTGAACACCACTGAGTGTCTCCCACGTTTTTGGTCTCAAAAAATGGTTACCTTATCTACCTTGTATTCTTCATAATTGTCCCAGAAACCCTATAAACTCACTCTCTTACATAATATATTTCACATGTAATTTATTACATATGAACAAGTTCATTTTCTTCAGTCTTGATAAATAGAAATTCAAATTGCTTTATAAAATAATACGTTATTATAACAACAACAACAACAAAGTCTTTTCCCATAACTAAGTAGGGTCAACTACCCAGATTTTTTTGCCTCAATTTAGATCTATTTTGGGTCATTCTTGGGCATAAATCCAAATAACCAAGATCCCTTCGACTTCGAATAGTGTCATTCCAACATTTCTTGGGCATTCCCTGCCCTCTTTTACCGGCACAACATCCCAAAATCATAAACTAACACGTTATTGCATGCAAAAATTGATCAAACATAATTTTATAGCCGTAGTTTGAATATACATTCGTAATTTATAGCTGTACTTTTAAGTAATTGCTACTGTAGTTTTACCTCAGAAACGACATGCTTAAACATTTCTTAATAATGTATTCTCAACAATTTAATATCGTATTTTGCTGTTCCATTTATGTTTTCAATTCCGTCTATTAGATAAATATTCAATATATTTAATGTTTTTTATATGATCATTCTTTTAGTTCTAAAAATAACTGCATGCATAATATGATATATCATGTTGCCTAAGGTTGATGTGAAAATGTCTTTCATCTATAATTTTCTCAGAAAATCATTGGAGTGATATCATTGTTGATAACTGGCTATTATTTTTTGTTCTTTTCATTTTATGGGACAGATTCTCCACAAGTAAGGACTTCTTGAATGATATTGCTTCAGTGATCAGGTATTTAATCAAGTAATCGTTTTTTTGCAGGATTTCTTTGAGGATGTAGGGCCTCTTTTGAGTATGCAATTGGGAGGTTCCACATTAGAAGGCCTCTCTCAGGTTTTTAATTCATATGTTAACTTGTTAATAAGTGCATTACCGGGCTCAATGGAGGATGAAGCTGTGTTAGAAGCATCTGGGCACAAAATAGTGCGAATGGCTGAGAGTGAAGCGCAGCAATTAGCATTGTTGGCTAATGCTTCTTTGTTGTCAGATGAGTTGCTCCCACGTGCAGCTATGAAGCTTGCTCCAGTGCAAATAGTTACCGGAAAGGATGATCCTCGGAAAAAAGCTCCTGACAGACAAAATCGGGCTCCAGAACAAAGAGAATGGAAGAAGAAGCTCCAACGCTCTGTTGACGGTCTGCGTGATACTTTCTGCAGGCAGCATGCACTTGATCTCATTTTCACAGAAGAAGATGAAGCAAATCTAAGTGCAGAGATGTACTTAAATATGGATGCAACTGGTGAGGAGCCTGAGTGGTCTCCATCACCAATATTTCAGGTAATTCGCATCTCTATGGAATATTTTCTATCAATGCATAGCAATTGGGTTACAGATATGGATTGGTCTGTTCGTTTGTGCTCTTTATTCGTCACTCCAGATATCTTAACTGTACATCTAGATTTCCGAGAGATTTTCTAAAACGAGTTGATTGTGTAATTGGATCTCTTCCAATATCCAAAAAGGTGTACTATGTGGTTGTTTAGTATCGTATTATAAATTCAGAAAGCCGTGGGAGTAAGTGGGGTCTATATAGAGAATCCCTCTAATGGCTTGGTGGTAGAAGCAATGGCTCCCACTTTAAAAGGACCACGGTTCGAATCCCCCCCCCCCAAACCCCCTTCAACCAGTAAAAAAAAGCGGCGTCTTATAAAACCCATCTTATGGTAATGTGGTAGAAATAGTGAGCTCCTACTCTAAGGATCATGGTTCAACCCCATCCTTCCCCCCCCCCCAATCATTTAAAAAAAATGAGGTCTATATATATGGGCATGCACTAGTTACTTATGTTTTTATTTGATTTCTTCTTCTTTATCATCTCAGTTTATGCACCATAAATTGATTTATATGGAAGGATTAAACAAGCGTTTTGGGAGGATTTAGACAAGATTATGCAAGGAATCCCACAAGGAGAGATGATTTGCTTAGGTGGAGATCTTAATGGACATGTGGCAAAGGATGCTCCATGGTATGCCAGTGTTCATGAAGGACATGGTTTCGAAGATAGAAATGAAGAAGGAAACATCATTGTGGATTTTGTAACGGCTTATGATCTTTTCATAGAAAACACTCTCTTCAAGAAGAGGGAAAAGCATTTAATTACTTATAAGAGTGGCTCGACTAGAACACAGATAGATTACTTTACGTTGAGGGGAAGAGATCGGTTGTGTTGCAAAGACTGTAAAGTAATCTCGGGAGAGAGTTTGAAAACCCAACATTTCTTGTTATTCACTTGCTGAGGAGAATAATGAAGATTTATAGAGCTAAAAGGAAGAACCCATATGATTTTTATTGATTTTGAGAAGGATTATATTTCTTTCCCACTGGAGATATTGTGGAGAGTTTTAGAGAAGAGAAGTACATGTCCTATACATTAACCTCATAAAAGATATATATGATAGGGCTTGATCTTGTGTAAGGATACAATCTGGGAAGACCGACTATTTTGACATCAACATTGGCATGCATCAAGGTTCAGCTTTGAGTCCATTCCTTATGGACGAGTTAACAAGTCACATTTAGGATGAGATACTTTGGTGTATGTTATTCACTGATGATATTGTGTTGATTGGTAAGACTAGAGATGGAGTAAATGAAAAGCTTGAGGTCTGGAGACATGCATTGGAGACTAAAGGATTTCATATAAGTAGGGTTAAGGCTAAATATATGGAGTGTGCTTTTTTTATCCTTTTTTACTTAATGGTCTAGTGGTAGTACGATGTGTCTACCACACAAAAAATCAGGGTTCAAATTCCACTCTTGCAGGGGTTGCGTTAGGTAGTCGACGGCCAGTGTAAAAAATAGTCGAATCTTTCAACATGGATTTGAGCGAGAATCCATGTAGCCGACCCTACTTATAGTGGGAGAAGGCTTAGTACATTTTAATGGTGAAGGAATCGATGTGAAGATTGGTGAAGATAACATTCAAAACAGAGATTCTTTTAAATACTTGGGATCTATTTGGCAACATGATGGAGACTTTGATGGAGATGTTACTAATATAATAAATGCAGGTTGGCTAAAGTGAAGAGAAGTCTTTTCTGTTCTCTTTGATAAGAAAATTCCTTTAAAAACAAAGGAAAGTTTTACAAACCAGCCGTGAGACATACTATACTCTATGGATCTGAATGTTGGTCTGTGAACCATAGACATGTGCAGAGAATGACAGTAGCAGAAATGAAAATGCTAAGGTGGTTGTGTGGACACACGTAAAGATCGGATTCAGAATGATGTAATCAGAACAAAAGTTTGTGTAGCTCTGATCGATGATAAGATGTGAGAAAATCGCTTAAGGTGGTTAGATCATTTACAGAGGAGGTCAGTTGATGCAACGATGAGGAGATGCGAGTTTTGGGATGTTGAGCCGACTAAGAGAGGGTGAGGGAGGTCCAAGAAGTGTTGGAATGAAACTATACAAAGGGATCTTAGATTTTTGGATCGAGTACCGTAAATGACCCGAGATAGATCTGAATGGAGGCAAAGAATCCATGTAGTCGAACCTGCTTAATGTGGGAAAAGGCTTTGTTGTTGTGTCTTCTTTGGAGGATGGCGACATTAGTCGGTCCAAAATCATGCAAAATTTGTGTTCTTGGTACTCTTGTTAATGTGCTTTTGCACATAGATTTTATTCAACCACATATGTTGATTTATTTTTTGAAGTTTGAGTCATCTTATTTATTTTAAGGTATAATTATTGACTTCTTATCTGCTATCTTTTTTGAGCATCCATGTTAATGAGCTATGTTAGGATTTTCATGTTTTTAAGATCTATTATCATTCTTTCGATGTGCACTGATATCTGTGAATGTTCACTTTTGCATTATGGTGGTGATTTAGTCGCTATTGATCGTGATTAATTTTTTATATTGAAAGGGGGGAACACTTGGGTTCCCGCCCCAATCAAATTAATATTTTTAAAATATTCACTACATAAGAACGGAACACTATCCCCACTGTCGTGCCCAATTAACAACAATTGGTAATCTGTGTTTGGATGAAAAATAGGAATTGAAAAAGTGACTCCCAGAAAGAGGATTGATTGTCGGAATCCAACCACGCTATCCCCACTGCCATCCAAGCCTCATATGCCTTCTCGCATCCACAAAAAGAGATGTTCAACAGATTCCACATTCAAATAATGAAAAATTTAAAAACTATCAATATTCCGGAAAATTCGAGCCCATCTACTAGTGAGGAGTCCATGTCTCAACAACCACATGAAGACCTGTATACCAGGGATATTCATATCCCAAATAGTTTTGCAATCTCTGCTCATCTCCTCGGAGGATGGATCATGTCTGCTAATCAACATTCTATGCATCCTTTTTTACAGAGAATTCTCCTTTCCACGCCCAGTGATATTTTCCAGATGGCGGACCGAGTGAGCTCACTGTTTCCATTAGTTCAATAAAGTCCGGGTAACATTGATCCGAGAAATCTGTAACAAAGGTAGGCAACCATATACCATTTGACCAGATGCCTGACACATGTGCACGCTTCCATGTTGCCAGAGCATGGAGGCATGGGAAAAGTGAAGCCAACTCCCAAGCATCAAACTAGTATTTCCCGGGGCGCGATCTAACACACACAAGGAGATAGAGATGATGTCCTATCTATTCAAACTCAAGGGGATGATACATGATCTTAAGTCCTCATTGACATAAATGCTCGATATTTGTGTCGTGCATCATTAGTTGTAAATGGCACAAAAAGGCTTGAAGAGAGGCTGCTATGACAAGTGCATATCAATTTTTCTTTCTCCCTAGACTTATTAGAGACATGATTTCTTGAAGGAGTCCATATAGAGGATGTGGAAAAAAACAGGGTGGAATGAGCGGATTCTATTGAAGGGGGTAGGGGTTATTATATAAAGATAAACCCAAAAATCCAAAAGGCGGAAAGTGTGAAGGGGTTTTCATCATGATTACTAAATATAGACGGTGCCAGAAATGGAAAACATCAACACTCTACCTCAACTTGGAGCATATATATTACACATACCCAACTTGGAGGTCTACAATGAATACATTTCTTTGGAAGAGCTTTGATGAAATTATCTGCAAGTTGTAACTTTGTAGAAATATGAATGGTAATTTGTCCTTCATGCACTACATTCATGATAAAATGATAGTTTATTCAATATGTTATGTGGATTAATGAAAGATAAGATTTATGGCGATATAAGTGGTTGATTTGTGGTAGCAGCGGATGGGTATTGGAGTTTTGATGGACAACCCAAGTTCTTTTAGAAAGGTGACAAGCCAACTAATCATACAAGTGGTGTGAGCCATCGCTCTATGCTCCGTTTCAATGCTAGATCTTGAAACAATTGTTCGCTTCTTATGGCATCAAGTGTAAAGATTTCGTTAACAAAAATAGAAAAACCAATGGTAGAGCATCTGTCCTCAGGAGAATTGGTTTAATATGCATATACATAACATGTAATGTCTGTGTGACCTTTAGGCTTTAGCAGCATAAGAGAGTCTCTTGCTCGACGAAGATGAACCCTAGAACCCTCGGAAACCTAGAACCTCTCAACATGAACTGATTTTGAACAATACACGAATATGAATAATATTTAAGAACAATCGAATATCGAATAAAACAACGAATCATGAAATCCTCGAGAATCGAACTGCTCTGATACCATGCTAGAAAATAGGAATGCGGAAGAGAAAATGATAAACAAAGCATAAATAAAGAAATATGAAACATGGAAGAACAGGATTTAACGTGGAACCCTACTCCCTAAGGAGAGGGATGAAACCACATGAGAAGGCCTCAAAGGGCCATATGTTACATTCAACTTTCTCAATGGATAGAAGAGATCTGAGGCTCCTTATATAGCCTACAAGTCCCACCACTGGTAAATTAGGGACTAAACACATGGATGGGGTAAATGGATCCTGGAGGTATCCATTTACTTATCTACAACATAAGAGGCGCTCAACAAAATACTCCAACAGAAACCTTAATTTTATGAAAAATATTGGTTTTATAATTATTTCCTTGATTTTTGCTGATATCGGTGCCATATAGGTGATGTTCCTCTTTTTTCGATTGATAAAATGACATTGCCATCAACATGTGAGTTCATGGTTACGACATCACCAAACTTTGCAGGAGTCCTCATTGTGATCATTCTGATGGAGACAGATGATAATCAGAATGTTATTGGTGTACCCTATCAATAGAATATGGGCGGAGATACCCATCAATAGTAATTGAATGAGAGATTCGGGCATCCACAAGGTTTCATTACAGGTCCATCTCACATATTATATGTTCTAAATTCAAGAAATGGAATCTCACGGATCGACCCATAGTCGTTCATTATTATGCATATGGCTCCATCTTGCTAGTTGAGAAAAGAATACAAACATTGGGGTGGAGATGTATGGTCCATCATGATATCACAAACCACAAGTTCTCGGTGTCCCCATTGTCATGTTTAGGTTTTTTTAAATTTTATTTTCAATAGGCTATGAAAATTTGGGAACGTGTGATCGAAAGAAGGTAGATGCAAGTTTCCAATGTAAAAGAAAACCAATTTGGATTCATGCCAGGTCGCTCAACTATTGAAGCCATCTATTTGCTGAGAACAATGTAGATTTCTGGTGCTAAAAGGAAAGCCCTCCACATGATTTTTATTGATTTGGAGAAGGCTTATGATTCTGTCCTACGTGAGATATTTGGGAGAGTTTTGGAGAAGAGACAAGTACATATCCTATACACTAACCTCATAAAGGATATGTATTATAGAACTTAATCTTGTGTAAGTATCTAGTATGGGAAGACTGACTATTTTGACATCAACATTAGTCTACATAAAGGTTCAACTTTGAGTCCATTTCTTTTTTACTTTGATTATGGATGATTTGACAACAATAACAAGTCACATTCAGTAAGAGTACCTTGGTGTATGTTATTTATTGATGATATTGTGTTGATTGATGAGACTAGAAATTGAGAAAATAGAAGATTAATGTCTGGAGACAAGGTGAAGATTGGTGATGATTACATTCGAAAGAGAGATTCTTTTAGATACCCAGGATCTATTTTGCAACATGGTGAGGAAATTGATGGAGATGTTACTAATAGAATAAATGCAGGCTGACTAAACTGGAGAAGAGTCTTTGTTGTTCTCTGTGATAAATTAAAAATCAAAGGAAAATTCTACTAAGTTTCCATAAACCTGCTATGCTCTATGGATCTGAATGTTAGCCTGTGAACCATAGACATGTGTAGAGAATGACGGTAACAGAAATGAAAATGCCAAGGTGGATGTGTGGACACACAAGTAAAGATCGGATTCGGATTATTGCAATCAGAAAGAAAGTTGGTGTACCTCCAATCGAGGATAAGATGCAAGAAAACCGCCTAAGGTGGTCTGGCCATTTGCAATGGAGGTTCGTTGATGCACCGGTTAGGAAATGTAAATTTTGAGATGTCCAGCCGACTAAGAGAGGGTGATGATGATCCAAGAAGTGTTGGAATGAAACTATACGAAGGGTTCTTAGTTTTTTGGATATAAGTTCGAGATTGACCCAAGATAGATCAGAATGGAGGCAAAGAATCTATGTAGCCGACCCTACTTAATTGTGGAAAAAGACTTTGTTGTATATTTTTCAACGGGCTGAATTTCTCGTCCAAAACAGGGTGCAAACTTACAATCATTTAGCACGATTTCTTCTCTGGTCAATATTAAGATTGCTTGGAGTCGACAGTAATTTCTGTTAATCTTCACTAACAAACGCCGAGCCCTGATGGCTTCCCTATTTCTTTCTACCGGGAGTTTTGGGATGTGCTCTCTCATGACGTTTTGGATGTTGCCCGGGAATTTTGTGATGGGAACCACGGGTTTGACAAAATTAACAGGGCTCTTATTGTTCTCATTCCCAAACATCGTCCCCCAACCGTATCGAGGACTTTCGGCCGATCTCCATTTCCAATGCCATATACCTTATCATTGCGAAGGTGCTTGCTCGGCGTCTGGCTCCGCTCCTTGACACTCTCATCTCGCCTACTCAAGCGGCCTTTGTTCGGGGGCGGCAAATTTGTGATTGCTACGCGGTGGCTTCGGAGATTATTCATGCATGGAACAAGACCGGCGTTAGGGGGCTTCTATGGAAGATTGACTTCACAAAGGCATACGATTCACTGGATTGGCGATTTCTTTGGTCAGTACTGAAAAGGTGTGGATTTCCATCGCTGTGGATCTCGTGGGTGCGTCGATGCGTATCAACGGCCTCTCTCTCGCTTCTTATCAACGGTCGCATGGCTGGGGGCTTATTCCAGCCTCGGCGGGGGATTCGGCAGGGGTGCCCCCTTGCTCCTATGTTATTTGTCTTGGCCGTTGACGTTTTACCTCGGATGATTCATAATGTGGCGGCGGCGGGCCTTACACGCGGGTGCTCTCTTGGTCCATACCATGTCCCTATTATTCAATTCGCTGATGATACGATATGCTTTATTGAGGGCGATGATTCGGATGTGGCTGGTATGGCTACCACGTTAGACCTCTTCAGCGAGGCCTCGGGCCTCCTCATAAACCATGACAAATCCTCTATGGTCCCTTTCAACTTTTCGCGGGATGAGGTAGCGGAGTATGCGCGGATCTTGGGCTGCTCTGTGGGCGCTCTTCCTTTGGACTATTTGGGGCTTCCTTTGACGGTGGGGCGTGCTCGCATGCGTGACTGGCAGGCGGTGGTGGAAAGGATCGAATCTCGCTTGGCCGGGTGGCGGGCGGCCATTCTTTCGCGCGGTGGACGATTGATTCTTCTCAAATCTGTATTGTCTTCGATCCCAATCTACTTTTTCTCTGTTAAAGGTATGCCAAAGGGGATCAGACGGAGGTTGGACTCGTACCTTCAAAGATTTCTTTGGGGTAAGAAAGGGGAGGGGAGGAGGGGGGTGCACTTGGTTCGATGGGACGAGGTTACTCGGCCGAAGCAGGAGGGGGGGCTGGCCGTGAGAAGGTTGGAGGTCGTTAACGAGGCCCTCTTGCTCAAATGGGTGGCTCGACTTTGGGGCCGGGAGGACAATTTTATGTTGAATTTCTTGCGGGAGGCGGTGGGAGTGGACAGGTTCTTTGATCCCGGCGGCCGCTAGAGGGTTTCCCCTTCCTCTTTCACCCGTGCCATTGTTACTTCCCTTTCTCGCAACCGCTCCCTATTTGGAATTAAGATGGGGGACGGTTCCCTCATCCGCTTTTGGGGCGATGATTGGACCGGGAGGGGTCCTCTTCAGGCGATTTTCCCCTGTCTGTTCGCCCTGGCGGCGGATAAGGAATCCAAGGTGGCCTCTTGCTGGGATGGTGCTTCATGGGGCCCCACTTTCATGGCTAATCTCTCTGATCGGCGGCAGGAGGATTTCTTCGCTCTTTTGGTTATTCTCGATGGCGCTCCCACGCCCTTGGTCGGTCGTGACCATTTGCTTTGGAAGGACGGCTCCTTCTCCACTCGTGCGGCTTACCGTGCTATCCTTCCTCCTCTTGATCCGACCGATGTGGTTCTTTATCGGGATTGTCAATTCTTTTGGGGCCTCGGGATCCCCGAACGAATAGGTATTTTTTTGTGGCTCTTTCGGCGTGGCCGTTTGTTGACTCGTAGCCGGTGCGCCGTGATTTTTCCCAACGTAAGCTCTATCTGTGGGCTCTGTGAATTGGAGGCGGAGACTATCGAGCACCTATTCTTTCGATGCGGCAGAACCCATGGCATTTGGGCTGATCTGGAGTGGCTTGATGTGTCGTCTTCTTCTTCGTTCTGTAACAGTTTGGTTTCATCTCGGGCTAGGGCGAGAACGGACCTGCTTTCTGCTATTGCGCGGCTTTGGAGCATCTGGGTTGGGAGAAATGAGGCCCTCTTTGCACGTCAGAGATTCTACCCCGAAAACGTTCTAATTTCGGCTTCGCGTCTCACTCGTGATTGGACTGAGTATCCGATCTCGCTACCTCCTGGTTGTATCTTTGTTTTGTCTCCTGTACGCGTATCGCCTGTAAGTTCTCTTTAACTTCTTAATAAATCGGGGCGAGCACCATTGAGTGCGTCCCCCTTTTTTGAGCGTCAAAAAAAAAAAAGAAGAAGCTGTAGCACTGATGTAATACGCCTGGATATATAGTGCTTGTTTCCTAAAGATGCGAAATGGTCAGATTTTTGCTTGTTGCTGCAAAAACTATCTTTTCTTTCACGCTTCTGTTGGATCAAATGTTCATGCTGTTCATATTGTTAGATGTCTGCCGTTTTATTTCAGTTGATGATTGGTGTTTTCCTAATCTGTGCTATTTTATTGCTCTGTCCGATTTCGCTCTTCAGGAGCTTTTTTCCAAGTTGAACAGAATGGCAAGCATTGCGGCAGATATGTTTGTGGGAAGGGAAAGGTTTGCTACCGTCATATTGATGCGGCTCACAGAGACTGTTGTCTTGTGGCTTTCCGATGATCAAAGTTTTTGGGAAGATATTGAAGAAGGTGCAAGACCTTTAGGCCCTCTAGGCCTTCAGCAGGTAGGCCGGTCTTCACTGAGTACTTGTGTATGATAAAATAATGGATTAATTTGTGTGAAAGCAAAGGAATTTCTTACTTTTATATATGCAGTTTTACCTGGATATGCAATTTGTCCTTCTCTTTACGTCCCAAGGACGGTATTTGTCTCGTCTCTTGCGCCAAGTAATCGCAGAAATCATAGAAAGATTTATGGGTGCCTTTTCTGCAACACATGGAGACCCCAACAGGTATTTTTATCAGTGGTTAACCTCTTTGTCATCGGTTGTCTTTTCACAATTTGTGACTTCTGTTAAATAGACATTCTTGAGACAAAAAAAATCGTTTTTGGTTCCTTTGTGTTCCACCACTTTATAAAAAGGAACTTACTATATTAACCTTGCATTTGTGGTAAACATTATATTCTTGTTTGGGTACCAGTCTACAACATCACACTGCTTTTCTTTTCGAGAGAAACAATATATTCTTGTTATCTCCAAGGTTGTTCTTGATTTTTTAATCTTTTATTCTATAAAAAATAATAAAGTGAGATAGGCTGGGAACGGTTGAATTTGGATGTTTTTTTTCAAATGAGAACAAGCGAACTGTTGTGCTCCATCGTAAGGGTATGATTGGCTACGTAATGTCTATTTTGTACCGCCAGTGGTCAGATGGTTTTCCTTGATGTCTTTCTTCCCTGCCAGCTTTGCAGGCAGTAGTAAATTGACGGCTCTTGAATTTGATGGCATCTCAGCATTCCAAATTGCATAGATTTACTTGGCCTTTTGCCAAGGAGGACTTGTTAACATTTTTTTATCATGTGACCCGAACTTGGTTGCTCAACTAAAGTTCCAGAATTCTGATTTCACCTGAGAGACTCGTAGATTAAGCTTGGTCTCCCACCTTTTAATCTAAAAAGATGTTTTCACAAAGATTCAAGTGAGAACCCGAGTAAATAGGTTGTCTAAACCGTCCAATGGATAGGAGGGTAGAGTAAACTCCAAAGAAAGTTCTTGAAGTTTTGATAATTGGCTGGGTTAATTTATTGTTAATTCTTTTATAATTTTGTCAAATTTTCAGTCGTTGACATTGCATCATTTTCTGCCAATGTTCTTTTCCTGCTGCATCTACTACTCACCTATGTATACTCTTCGGTGTACAACTACTAACCAATCACTATTATTAAAGACTTCATTACACTGCAATTATATAGACTTCTGCACGAAGGGGAAATATGGCAACTTCTTTGAGTGTTGTGTGTAATTATATACAAACTCACTGTTATTTTTTCGTGCGCTTTGCGAGATCTTTCTTCTTTATCTGATTTCTGAGAGGCCACTTTTTTTTGTAGCGTGCTTCCTGACGATGAGTGGTTCACCGATGTTGCACAAGCAACGATAGAGAAGATAAGCGGCAAAATTAGAACCAGTGCAGAGGAAAGAGAGCCCAACAGTCCAACAGCATCTGTGTCTACCGTTCGATCTCACGGGAGTGTCTAAAAGACAATGTTCTCATCAACTGTACATTAGAAATTCATGGCCAGATGCTCTCTGGCAGGAAGCTCACAGTGCAAACTTGGAACATCACAGTGGTCGTCGTCGCAGGAGATCCTTGTAAATTTGATATGCAATTCCTTTCCTTCAGATTCCCTCTTGTTTATTATTGAGTGGGTAGGCAACATACTCTAGTCCATGATTCGGTTTTGGGTTTGGGTTTTCTCATTCTGATTTGTTATTGATGTTATCATTATTAATTTCTTCTAGGAGCCTTTCTCATGTAAATGCTGATGAATCAACTGTTGTCCAACGGTCTTTTCTGGCAGTCTTGCTCCTGACATCCTTCTAGTATGCAAACATCTCTTACGATCGCATTCTCATCACTAGTGATGTGGCAATCATTTCTTCCATTTTTTTCTTTACTCTCAGTTCCGTCAGTCCCGCTAATCGTCGTAGCAAGGATGGAGGCAGCTTCTTGCCCATCCACTAATCTATACTGTCGTTTCATTCCACATCGTCGGAATCGATGATTACTAAGTAGTGAAGAAGTTTGTTTCGAGTGTTCTATACTATTAAGATGCATGAAATATCACAGCATTTTCTATTGGGGTAATATGCACGGTTTACCATTTCCTCTTTCTTTCACCAGCAACATCAATCCCTCCCCTCGCCAAGATTATCATTTCATGTTCTCAATCCCCCGAGATTATGCTTTTCATGATAGAATTTGTCATCCCGCAATAGAAATAAATAATAATCATGGACAAATTAGCAATATAATTACACTGCGTTCCCTATAAATTGAATTTTTCCAATCGAATTCATCTTTAACAGCAAATGGATAATGGTGTATGTCGACCAAAAATCTTCTGAACCTCCACCATAATTAGACTGATAGAAAGGTATAGCAATGCTTTTGAACGAATTAATACTTTGATACCGGTCGTCGCTGCAATATATGATTCTAACCAGAAAACAAAATTCAATTACAAGAGTATGTGAATTATCCATCTAGTCAATAATACTAAAAAAACCGTGCAGATCCTCGTCTAGTTTTAAAAAAAAATCAATATGAGAAATTTTGTTATTGTCACATACAAATAGAACTAAGAGAGAAAATTTGTCATTATTGTTGCAACCGCTTGGCATGGACGGAAGTAAAAAAATAGATTGGTCGAATACGAAAACGTACAAGTAAAAGGTCCAAAAATACAAATTTCACCTTGTGAATCTAGTACACATAATTTAAAGCTCCGTGGATGTTATTCATTTAGGGTGCGTTCGATTTGGGAATAAGTACGAATAAAGATGAAGAATAAGGAGAATAAAGGTCTATTCTTTGTTCGGCTGGAGGATAGGAATAAAGAGAATAAGGTGAAATAAAGGTAGGTAAGGTGAAATAAAGATAGGAATAAGAGTGAAATAAGATGGAATAATGGAGAATAGTTGTATCACTGGGAACCGTGTCGGGAGGAGAATTGACCCCTTATTCCAGGGCTTATTCTCCAACCGAACAGGACCTTAGGATGTCCAATTCACCAAAACCTTGGAGATATTGTGCTTCCATAAAGATTAGAATAACAATAATAACTTACCCCATATTTATTACGTATATTTTTTGTCAGAAGTCTTCACGAAGACCCTAAATTCAGAAACCTTATGTAATGCCCTCCACATAATTTACACCAAATAAAATACAAGTAAAACCTTATGTCGATGCAAAAGATTAGTATAGTAGTATTAAGACAATTATATCAATATGGAAAAAATGGCCAACTGGACACAAATCCACCAAACAGCCACAATCAAGATTCAACCTGTTCTCCAAAACTTCCACTATGAGCTGTCACAATTTAAAATAGCAAAACGACGGGTGGAAGGAAAGACATGGAGACCTTCACTTTAAACCCCCTTCAACGTGCACGGGGTTACGCTATGTCATTCAACATCAACTTAGTCTTCTGATTTCACCAAACGACTATCTCAAGATATCCCAGACATGGCAGGGAAACAGCAGGGGACGTGATTGAAGGAGCGAGTGAGAGGAGGAAGAACGATGCTGCAACGAGCTGCGAGCAACGCATACTCGTGGTGGTCGGCGAGCCACATCAGGACCAAGCAAGCCAGATGGCTCAACCGCAGCCTCCATGGTTGGTCCTCTTACTTTCTACGTGCTCGATTTGCCGCAATCTGTTTATATTTGTACGCCCCTGGATGAGCTTATTGTTCCAATTCTCAATCTGCAAATATGAAATAAAAGTTCAACATAATGACAAAAAAGGGAAACAAGTCACAAGAATATCAAATGGCAGCTCCTTGTATTAGGCTTTTTCTCCTTGAAAGGCACCAAAAAATTTTTGTAAATTTTCCATAATCCCGGGCTTATTAGTAAAATAAAAAAGTAGCATGAACTCAGAGAGGAGAGTTTCTGATTCTAGGAAATAGAGCTTGCCAGAGGCGCAATACCAAGCCTTCAGGATATACTCCTCACATTTTTTATATAATATAAAGCCTTGAGTATTTTAGAGATTTTCTTATCTATAATGCTGAAGCATCGAAATATCAGGATTTTTAAGCAATCAGTGGCCATGGGATAACTAAGTCTTCTCTACTCAATTCGGTAGAGGTAAAGGAATATCTAGGTTAAGTTAAAGAGGGTCCAGTCATGTTAAAATAGTCCCAGCACCAAACTCAACCAGAAAAAATAGCTTTCAGAATGCCAAGAAAGCCCTAAAATTTACTTAAACGATCCTGATGTACAAGAAGATTAGATGTTTCAAATTGAGAGAGAGAGAGAGAGAGCGTGTGTGTGTGTCTGGCATGTGCTTCAAGAAAATAAAAGAAAAACCAAATGAGAACTGCCATAACATGCTACATTAAATGACCGGAGATAATTGCAAAGGTATGACTTGTTGATCACTATAAATAAGAGGCATCATTGATTTAATTCTATACTGATGACAGAAATGGAGGACAAGATCCAATCCGTGCTTGGAATCATAGAGGACACCGATGGTACCACGACGGTAGAAGATATATGTTCCAGGACGAAACCAGAGTTAGTGAGCTTCGTTCAAGAGTTCCACAAGGCTTACAGGATATTGGCGGATAAATACGAATATATAACAGGGGAACTGCAAAGGGCCAACATTGCCATGGCAAGCATTTACCCAGAACAGGCACATTTTGGAATGGAGGACGACGATGACGCTGGATCTGCATCCCCGACAGTTGATGATACAATGAGTCCCAGTCACAGTGTACCACACGACTCGCTGCCTCAGTCAAACCAAGTTACAGTAGGCAAAACATCAATTTTATCGAAGGAAAAGAAAACAAAGGAAATAGTCTTTGCAAGAATAACAAGCAAAGACAAGGCACAAGGAGAGATTGATAAACTTCAGAAGGGTATTCTAGTCCTTCAGACAGAGAAAGAGTTCGTCAAGAGTTCATTTGAAAGTGGAATGGCAAAATACTGGGACATTGAGAAGTTGATCACACAAATGCAAGAGAAAGTTAACAGCTTGATGGACAATTTCAATGCCAGCATGGTCATCGAGGACCATGAGGCTCGGGCTCTAATGGCTATTACCGCACTAAGATCATGTGAAACTAATTTGCTTAGCTTACACGAGCAACAGAAGCGATCCATGGAAGAGGCCAAGGTCGAGTCTCAAAACATCAAGGGTATTGTTGTGAAACTAATAGCTCTCAAAGGCCAGCACGGACAATCCGAGCCAAATGAAGATTACTTTTCAGTGGTCGAGGAGTCCACAGTAACTTGCATGGGAAATGTGGAAGAGGAACTGTGCCATTTGAATCAGGAGACACTGGAGCTGCAGGAAATATACGACAAGATCAGGGAGAATTTTAAGAAAGACAAGTCCATATTCATGCTTGCTGAAGACATTGATCGTCTTTCAGAAAAAGTGATCCACATGGAGACCGGACTTTCCATCCAGGCAGCACAGATCCGAAGGCTCAGACTGGACATCATAGAAATCCAGAAACATCTACAGATCTTGGAGAAAGAGGAGAAAATTTTCATAAATGACTCAAATGCTTTCCATCACAATCTTGAACTCGTGGAGGAGGCATTGCATAGAGTGCAGAAACTCGCTAAGCATGTTCAAGATGAGAACACTAAAATCCGAGCACATTTTACAGAAGCTTGCTACACCTTCAATGACCTATCTAAGAGGCTTCGCTTCCCTGATCTGCAGAATGGTGGTAGCATTTTAGAGTCCCTGCAGGAAGACAGAGCTCATCAGCAAGATCATGAGATGCAGTTATTATCTACTAGAGAGATAGAAGAGGGATCATGGTTCTCTGATGATACCAAAAATTTAAAGGGCAGTTCGATGGAGGGTGAGAGGATTGTTGCTCAAGAAGTTATAGATCAAGACAAAATCAGAAGTGCAAGTTCATCACAAAGCAACAATTACTCGAATAATAATAGGTTACTCCAGCAAAGCGAAAATGGCCCAACTGACATAATGCCGCCGAGAAAGAGTGATGAAAGACAAAAACATGAGGGGAATATAGTAAAAGATCAAGGCATTCATGCTGTGGGTCAGCAGATGGGGCAGAGTGAAGAAGCTGATGAGCCTTCTTTGGCAAAGCTGCAGCAACTCTTCCAAGATGGATTGGAAGATAGGGAGAAAATTTTACTAACAGAGTACACATCCATCCTCCGAAATTATAAAGAAACGAAGAGGAAATTAGCAGAAGCTGAGACAAAGCACCAAGATCACCTCTCCAAGACAGCTGCAGAAATAAGAGACCTGAGGAACGTCATCGTGGCCAAGGATGAGGAAATACGCTCTCTTAGACAAAATTTGCACTTCCTAGAGTCCTGCTGGAATGAAAATCTAGATTACCAGGCACCAGAACCAGAAGACATGCAACATCGCAAGGTTGCATGCACAGCAGAAGAGGAGGGATCTTGGTTTTCTATTGCCTTCAATGAGAATACTATTCAGATGTCAGGAAACTCTGATACACATGTAGAAGTTGATAAAAGATCTCTCCATGTAGTTGATTACAATGCTTTTCAGCAGGGCGAACAAATTGAGGAACAAACTGATGTGGGCTCTTCAGTGGATGGCCCTCCTTTACAGGTTGACAATGAAAGGACAGGAACAAAGAGTATTGATAAGAACCCTATTTCAGAGGGTTCGGCAGTGCAACATATCCAGGAACAACATGCTATGAATGCAGTAGAAGAAAATTTTCAAAAGGATATTGATCATCTGCTAGAGGAGAACATTCAGCTTTGGTCAAAGTTCACCTCATTATTCGAACAAAAAAGTGAGTACCAAATAGAAGTCGAGGATATTCAGAAGGAGATCACAAAGCTCAGCGAAGAAAAGAAGCAAGAAGACAACAGTTGCGCAGAGGAGCCATCAGGTAAACCAGATGCTGCAACCATCTGCAAACTAAATGACTTACAGGAAAAAATTTCAGCTTGGATCAAGCAGAACAGCCTTTTGAAGGAAGAGCTGCATAGCAGGTTGTCATCTCTAAGTAACATGGGGAAGGAGATCACAAATGCCTCAACTGAATGCAAAGAAGGGGTAAAAGTACAACTTAGTGCATATCATGCAGCCAAGTTTCAAGGGGAAGTGTTGAGCATGCAACAACAGAACAACAAGGTAGCAGAAGAGCTGCAACAAGGGTTGGATTGTGTACAGGGGCTCCAATCTGAAGTCACGAAGACACTAGTAAAACTTGGCGGAAGTCCAAAACAAACAGCTTCAAAGATCCAAAAATGTCACAACTCCAGGAATCTCGTGAAGAGATTGCCACTAAGGTCCTTCCTCTTTGGATCCAAAAACAAGAAGCCCGCACTTTTCCATTGCATGAATCCAGCACTGCAGAAGCAATACAGTGATTTAGCAGCTGGAATTCCTCCAAAATAGATGCGTCCTCAGCGTGCATTTGCTTTGTATTATTTAATTTCAATGATATTTCTAAGTTACAAAATTTCACGCCTTTTGAGGCTATGATTCCCGACAAATACAATGTATTCCCGTGCCTTTGTAACTATAATAAGAAACAAGCAAACCAGTTAATTCATGATGTTGGATGTATATGGTATGCTTCTGCCTCAAAACATTTGTCCACACTTTTCAAAAACACAAATCTCAAAGGGCGAACCACGGAAAAGCAACCAAACTTAGCAAATTACAATGCATGCCTAGCCAGAGGACCACAAGATGCAGAAATTTCCTATTACAAGTTGCAAAATGGATCATTGGCCTGTGACCTTAGCAACTGTCTTAACTTGTATTTCCATTAAATAATTGAACTTGGCAACAAAGAGACAGCTCGCCAACCCCAATTTATTTGCAAGCAGACTATTTCTGTAACACCCATACCCCAAAACATAGTGCCATACCTAAAACTCACGAAGTGTGGGTATGGTTTATAAGTGATGGGGATTGCTACTTGACAACTTGGGCTTAAGCATTTTGGGTGGTTGTCAACGGGTCCATTTGGGCATGAACCCAACAAGTTGTCAGGGTCAGTTTTCCTCAATAACGGACCGAGGACCTAAGCCCGGGACGTTACAAATGGTATCAGAGCGGGTTCCCTCTGATAGTGGAAAGGGCAACCCGAAGGGAACTAAGCCGGGAGCGTGCAACCACCACTGTCACTGGGAATAAGTGAATGGACCATGTCGCAACGAGGATGTTGCGAATATAAGTGGGGGAGGTTGTAACACCCATACCCAAAACATAGTGCCATACCTAAAACTCACGAAGTGTGGGTATGGTTTATAAGTGATGGAGATTGCTACTTGACAACTTGAGCTTAAGCATTTCGGGTGGTTGTCAATGGGTCCATTTGGGCATGAACCCAACAAGTTATCAGGGTCAGTTTTCCTCGATAACGGACCGGGGACCTAAGCCCAGGACGTTACAGTTTCGCTCTCTTTTTGAGAGGTAGGAATATAGAGAGAACAAAATCGAGGGGCCCGGCTCCAATTTATGAGCCATGAAGCCGAACCAGAGGGTCTGTCCAGGGCTTTCCCTTACCAAACTGAGCATCGGACACAATCAGTTGATGTTTCACTATGACGCCTGTATTGCACAGCACCCCCACAACTCTCTCGATCATCTTCCTTTGCCAAATATGTTAAAGTCACTAACTGAATAAGACAATGCGAGTATTTCATCTATAAATCTCAGGGGAGCATTCAAGATATTGCTGCAGAAATAGAAGTGATTTGCCTTCAATTATTAATCACTGCTAGCATATCCAACATGTTCAAAGCTCTCTACACGAAAACAAATTTACTATAATGCTTGGATGCGAGCAAGACAAAATACATATCATGGAGGAGATGCATTGACTTGAATAATCTTGTGCATGCATAATTCATCGTGAAAACCAACTTAGCCATTAGTAAAAATGCAGTATCGCAAAAATTTCTCTTTTGATGTAATTCTGATGTTCAGGTCAAATATAGTAAAACTGATCAGTTCGAATTCACGTGAACTCGGTGTTAGCAAGTTGAATCATGGTAATATTTGTAGGCTCAGTTATATACGTGCCGAAGGTAACTTATAAGTAGAAAATTCCTATTAATTGCTTGAAAAAATCCTGAGAACTGAAATGTGGGAAACAATCAAACATAAGAGTATCACCTTGTGCCGCTGTGCGTGAAAACAAGTCACTGCTCTTGTAACTACCCTCGGCCTCAAGCATAAGCTGCTTGTGCTCCTCCGATCCTGGCAGAAGATCCCTGAAATACCCAGAGCTCTCCAAGCTCTCCATGAATGATGCCCAAGCTCCCTCCTTCCCCACCTCCCCCATCTTCTTCCTTGCCTGATGCATCATCTCGAACCCGCGCGATATCTTCATCCCCAGCTCCGCCTCTTTGAAGACCCCAGGTCCCTCTTCCTTCACTGGCATCGGATAACACCTCGGTGCCTGGAACCTCTGCTGCACCAGCTGCCCATTCATCGCCCGTGAAATCCTCACGCTGGCCACAACCATATCTACTCCCCCTTCCGGGCTCTCCTCAGGAACCTCTCCATCTTTGAAGCATACTTCATCGAGTCCACATCCCGGTCATAGAACCCCTCCACCGCGAACGAGATTAGGCACGGCTCGTGCCGCAGCACCTGGGCGACGGGCAGAGGGAGCCTAACCCTCGCACGGTGCATCAAGCTAACAGTGCGCTCCGAGTACCCGCCAATTCGCCTGCGGATCGCAGCTTGCACGGCGTTGGAGGCCCTGGTGGTCTCAATGGCCGCTCCCGCAGCGCCTCGAGCGCGTCAGCGAGGGCTGGGGCAGGGCCGAGGGGGGATGAGCGCCGTCCAAGGATGTGGAGATCGCCGCGGCGAAGGAAGATGCGGTGCTGGGTGTTGAGATATTAAGTATGTCTATTATTTCTACGTTTTGTAGTTGTATCTTCTTTCTTCTTTGTGTAATCTACCTGCTCTTCTCCTATATAAGAGAATTATTGGACCTTTAATAAATCATTTTATTAATTTTCTTTAACATGGTATCGGAGCGACGATCCTAAACTGAAGTTTGCATATCAATCTCTACCTCCTTGCTGCGCATGCCAGGCCCCAGCGCACGTCCCCCGCACATCAGGCCACCGTCCATACTCCAGGCCCTGCACTTGTGGCCCTCGTGCCACCCGCCCCAACGCCACTGCACCCAGGCCCCTGCACGTCTAGGTGCCCCCACGCTCAGGCCCCTCCGCGCCCAAGTCCCTGCGTGTCCAGGCCCCTTGCGCCCAGGCCGCTCCCTACGTCCAGGCCCTTGCGCCCCCTGCATCATGGCCCCCTAAGCCACAAGTCAGCCCTTACTTACGCCTCCGGGCATATCCACGGATAGTTCTGCGATCTGATTTCTATCGGAGAGCGTGATTTCGGACCTCTAAGTCACGTTTTCCGGCAAGCGATGAGGATTAGTAAGGATGGTTATATGAGTCTACACGTACAACCAATCCTTCGTATGATTAGGTAGACTCGTTTATATCGGTCTATTCCCCAGTTAAATTCTGTTATTTAGTTACTTTATCATAATGTCAGACAACAAGGGTGACATTTTCTCGTCCAGAGCCTTCAAGAGCCCCCCCTCTCATCGCTGAGATGGATGAGACCAACTATGAGTTATGGTCCATGCAGATCTCACCCTCATGCAACAATAAGGCGCACATCCTGATAGATCCAGAGCCAGCGGATAAGACTGGGGCAAATGCTTCTTGGAAGCAAGATGATGCGTACGCGCATGATTGGCTTTGTGGGACTCTTACTACAGAGATAGCCAATGATATTCTAACTAAGCCCACTGCCAAGGCAATGTGGGACACTTTGGCTTCCACCTATGCACATGCAAAGAATGAGTCCAAGATCCTTCAACTGCAGTTTGATATCTACAATACCAAGCAGAATGATCCCCCCCCCGTGTTTATACTACTCTTCGCTGCGTGGCATGTTTGAAAATTTTCGTAGCTACATATCCATTAGCATGTCTACTGAGCAGCAGAAGATGTATAGGAACTCCACGATGGTTGGAGTTTTCATGATTGGACTTGATACATAGTATGATGCTGCACGTACTCATCTTCTTCCTTGAGCTACCATTCCCCACATAGAGGAGGCCTATAGCCATCTCAGTTGGATCATCATCCCTTCGACAACCACGTCCTCGCACTCCTCAGCGTTGGCCACTTCTCGTGGCCAAGGTGGAGTGATCCAGTCCAGAGGATGCACACCTCGAGGAAGAGGTGGAGGACGCCAACGTGATCCCTGCACCTACTGCCACAAGCCTGGACATGCAGAGGATACATGCTATCAGAAGCATGGATATCATGTTTCTGGTCGAGCAGCAGAGTAAATTGTGTCTTCAAAGACTTCAGCTCCCCAGGGATCCTCGCCTTGATGATATTGTCTCTCGTATTCGAGAAATCATGACTCTTACTGTCGGCACCACCACTATAGATACCGCTAAAGCAACCAGAGCCTCTTAGAGCTCCTCATGTATCACCTATGCCCTTAATGGTAGTATGAATACAAACTTGACATAGTGGATTATGAATTCTGGTGCTTCTCACCACTTGTATGGAGACAGAATGCAGTTGAGGTCCTACAAGGATATACCACATGGCAGATAGGTTGTCATTGCTAATGGCGACCACTTATCCATACAAGACAGGGGGAGGTGCATTTGACACCATCCATGTGCCTGAAGAATGTTTTATATGCTCATGTCTTTCATATGAATTTACTTTCTATTAGACGGATCACTAAGGATCTGCATTTTCGTGCCATCTTTATCCCCTCGTCTATTGTGTTTCAGGACATACTCACGGGCAGGGTGATTGGATGTAGCCGTGAGCAGTGAGGACTCTACAGACTGGTCCAACCTCCTCATGCTAGTGTTTCTAATATACCTACTAGACCTGTCTCTCTTTATTTGTGGCACCTTAGGCTTGGACATCTTCCTCTATAAAAGCTATGTCATGTTCTCACTCAGATTTCTACGAGATCCTCCTTTCAGTATGGGGCATGTTAACTTGGGAGGCATCACCATTCCTCTTTTCCATCCTGTCAGAGTCAAAGCAGTTCTCAATTATTTGAGAACCTTCATTTAGACATTTAGGGTCCTAGTCGTGTTCCTAATCACCAAGTACATTGTTTTTTATCTTGTAGTTGCCGATGATTTTTCTGGACTTTCCTAGATCTTCTTATTGAAGAATAAGTCTAAGGCTCGATCCGTTATCAAATATTTTAGTAATGAATTAAAAATTATTTTTCTGTCAATATCAAGTATCTCCATTCTGTTAATGCCTTGGAATTTTGCACCTTACAGCTTTTTGAATTTCTTAGATCCCATGGCATTATTCACCAGACCTCATGTGCTTACACTTCCCAGCAGACATGTGATGTCCGCTCCCGCACCCTTTGTTAATTCGGTCAAATTAATATCCAAATTAATTAAGTTGATTCGTTGCAGTCGGATACGAGAGGGTAATCAAAAACCACTTTAATTAGATTCGAGTTAATTTCAAGCGGCAAATTTTTTACTTGGTGAAGTCCAAGGTCGAACTCAGGGAGGCAACTGTCTCCTTAGGTCAAATCTTATCAAATTCCAAGTGTGAGATTTTCGGGGAATGTATTTTTGGTCTTTTTCAGCTTTTCTATGCAATACACATGCAAAATCAGGCCAAATTAAATGTTAATTCAGAAAGATGGTCAAATTAGTTCCAAAAATTATGAAACTTGGCCAGATTATGGAATGAGATGAAATTAGGCTACTCTAATTTTTTTGTAATTTTTAGACACTAAATAAATTTACTGTGAATTAAATGAACAGACAGGGTGATTTTCAATATTTGAATTTTAATAAATATCAAACCCCAATTTTTTCAAGAACTAAAATTATCCTAGGTGGCTCTAATAAGTAGGAACCTAGGAAAATTAACAGAACTTAATTTCACTGTGGAATGAATTAATTAAAATTGATCTAAGAAAATTACTTAACAATTTATTTAGGCCTCGATATGCGTGAAAATGCTATGAAATTTTTATGGCATGTTAAAAATGATGTCCTTAAGCTACTGTGAATTTTTTATGAATTTTGGAAGCACAAAGAATTAACTATAAATCAAAAGGTCTCACTGGGCAAAATATGTCAACAATTCACCAATTAATTCATTAATAATTCAAATGAACTTACAAAAATATGACACGTGTACCAATAGACAGAGGACAAAATTTCCAACAAAATGCAATTTTTAGAATTTCAAAATGATGTAAAATGCAATCCAGGGATGCATGCAAACACAGGGGTGTAAATGCAATACAGGAAATTAAAATTACAATAATCAAATATGCTGACAGGGACTCAAATGCAATTACCTATAATGCGGGGGACTCTTGTGCAAATTCTCCACAGGGCACGTGCTCCTCACGTGGGGTCTGCTTCACAGGGACCTCTTCGCAATTGTAGAAAACTCCAGGGGCTTCTGTGCAAATTACCCAGGCCGCACGTGCTCCTCACGTGGGCGGCCCAGGGTCGGATAGCTGCAGAGGCTCGGGGCTAGGCTCGGGCACTTCTGAAGGTCTGGAGTGAGGTTCGAGCGATCCGAACCTAGGCTCGGGGAAGAGGCTCGGACCGAGGCTGCGTGGCAGGTTGAGACCCCTTGGATCGAGATTGATCCAACGGTGATCTGGGCGTCGATGAAGATGGCGACGTGGCTCGCTGAGGGCCCTTGGATCAAGATTAATCCAAGGGGTGTCGATGCTGACGCGTGGCGCACTTCAAGCCGTTAGATCTAGGTGGATCCAACGGCTCCTGACTCGATGGAGATGGCGACGTGGCTGAAGATCCGCCGCTGGATCAGATGAAAGATCAACGGCTGAGAGCTGCTGCGGAGAGGGGACGCGTGGCGCACTAGGCTCCGTTGGATCTAAGGGATCCAACGACTCCTGTAAAGCCCGTCCGAGAAGCTACGTGGCTCGTTGGGGTCCGTTCGATCGATGTGATCGAACGGTAGCTGTACGTCTCCTCCGATGATCCTCCGCCTCCTGCGGAGGAGATGGCGGGGCTCCGGTGAAGGAGCCTTTGCTCCGCCCGCCCTTCCTCGTGCCGATGAAGCTCTCCGAGGTGTCGGAGATATCCCCGTAGGAGCGTGGCACTGCGGCGAAGGCGTTGATGGTCTCAGGATCAGGAGAGGGCCGTCGGAGGTTGCTGGCGATGAAGCTCAAAGACGACTCCGGCGAGCTTCCGTTCAGTGCGAAGCGGGGAACCTGCAAGTGTTAAAGATCGAGCCGGAGCTCGTGCGTGCGTTTGTGGAGAAGTGGAGGTAGTCGGAGAGGCCTAAGGACTACAGAGGAAGTCTGGAAATGGAGCTCCGGCCAAATGGCGGAGCTGGAAGTCCATGGTTGGTGGAGTGCGTCGTCGGAAGGTGCGGAGTGGTCAGCGAGGATGGGAGCTTCGACGCGAAGCTCGGCGAGATGGAAATGAAGCGAGACGGTGACTGGTTGAGTCGAATTAAGTCGGAGAAAAAAAAACGAAAAAATCAAGAAGATCGGAGGAGAAATGGAGGGATCTACCTGGGAAATGGAGCTCGGGTTCGGTCTCCAGGTCGTCGCTCGAAGGTCGGTAGGTGGCCTGAGCTCGTGCAGCTACTCGGAGGAGCGGCTGCGACACGGCGGTGGGCCGAGGATCTCGCCGGAGAAGAAGCCCTTCTTCGCTCAACTAATCACCGAATTGCTGTCACCAATTGGGAGGTCGGAGCTCAGGGAAGCTCTCTGGAGTGGCGGATGGGGGTGACGTTGGCCGGTGGTGGAGTATTTAAGGGGTGAAGTAGATGGGTTGGCTGGGGTTGAGGCGAGGTTCGCGGTTGTCGTGGGGCGATTCTGGTGGGAGTGATGGAGCGTGAGGTACACGGCGAGGGAGAGGGACGAGTGGGCGACGTCGTGGGGGTGTCAGCGGTCGGAGGGGATGGCTGACGTGCGTCCGAGAATAGGAAGGGGGCGCCCCTCCCGCAAGGCAAGGGACGTGGGAGAGAGGGGCGCCTGGAGGTAGGAGACGAGGTCTCCACCGTTGGATCGTGTGATCCAACGGTGGCGATCGAGAGAGACTGGTCGGGTAGGATTAAATCTGAGGCGCTGAGATGAAGGGTTATGGTGTAGCCACGTGGCGCGTTGCGGGCGAAGCGCGAGGGAACGGCCTGGATGAGGAGTTGAGGTTAATCGAAAGGCCCATGAACGCCTAAGGAAAGAGCGGCTGTGATGGAAGGATCGCGGTTTGGATCGGATGGTGTACACGCCGCCATGTGGCTAACTCTGGAAGAGGCACGGATGAGTGGCGTAGATCGATGCAGGAGGTGATCGGACGGTCCAGGCAAGGGACTTGCGTGGGAAAGGCTGGGCCGTTGGATCTGAAGCGAGATCCAACGGCTGAGGACGCAGGTGGATGGGGCGAGTGGAAGCGGGCCGCGTGGCGCATCCAGAGGGCGCCACGTGGCCTGCTGTGAGTGGCTGGAACAAGGTGCACGTGTAGAGGGAAGAGGGGACCGAATTTGGAAAAACTCAAAACATGAAAGTTGTAGATCTCGATGAGCTCTACAAGTTTCATGTTGACCAAAGACGGAGATGGGGTCAAATATTATCCAAAAAACATAAATATACATATGTAGTATACAACGTGGCCCAAAAACCCAACTTTCTCATACGAGCTCCAAATTGGATGAAATTAGTCTCATTTTAAAGGTCTTTTAATGTAGAGTATTCTAAGAGTAAGTAGACCTAAATCGGAGTTTGTATGAGGGCTGTATTTACATTCTATTGTACAGGGGTTCTCAGGCTTTATTGGCTATTTTACAAAGGTGATTTTTGGCCTTTTTCCCTATATTATTAACTAAGGAGTACAATATATAGAGAAGAGGTTATTTTGGTGCATGGGTATTTTACAGAGGATTGTTGGCTTCTTATTTGAATGCAAATGGCTGCTAAAATGAATGTATTATGTATGTATGCATGAGTGCTAGTTATGCATAATAAAGGGAAATATGCCTCTATTTACTCGGGAACAAGGCTCTATTTTTGACTCTTGAAGTGATGAATCACAGATTCATCAACCCCCTATACTTAAACCTTGCTCGTCCCTGAGCAACTAAATGAAATGCAGAAGTGAAATGATTTTGGGTTCCATACCAAGGTCATGAACAAAAGTTAAAAATAGAGCTTGACTTGGCCTTTGGATTAATCATGTGTTGGAAACCTTATTGGGATCTGAGTTTAAGGCTTAACAGACTTCAAGTTCCACAAGTCTTCTATTCAAGACTCCTCAACTCACCTGATCAGAACACGTCCACATACACAAACCCTAATGACCATGAATCTTTTCATGCAGTGTTAGTGATATATGACTCCCCACCTCCGAAGTAACAAAGAAACAACCTCCCCAACCTGGTAACTCTAATGCCTCGGTCTAGCAACTCTTTCCTCGAGAAGCGGGGTATTCCCTTCTAAGTTCAAGTTCAACCGGCTCAAGAAGAGGGGGAAGAAGTATAGACTTCTGGAAGCTCAGCCAGTGTAGCTAAGTCTCCCGCTGCAAGTAACATGGTGACCATAAGCTTTTGCTTTTCTTGACTACGTATACTCCGGTGGGGTTATTAAATTTTCAATTCGACCCACCACTTTTTTGGAGTTCTTTTTGGCATTTTTTTTTCAACATGCCTTTGTACATATATACATGATGCAGCATAGATACAAGAAATTTCCTCTTGAGCCAGTAGACTATCCCTCTTTTGAAGCTTTATTGCAACCCACTGCTTCTGTCTTTAGCCTTCATCACCACTAGTCCAAGTTGAGACACACTTCCTTCACTAAAAGAAGAAGAGGGGTTCCGCCTAGAAGTACTACCCTCATATGCTACCCCAAGTTAAAGGAAACTGCCTCCTCATTACCTCATCCGTAGAGAGCCATGTGTAAAGTGCTGGTGCACGTCAAGCCATTGTCTCTAAGAGCCATGTGTGTTGTTAAGTGCTCCACTCAGGCATGTTTAGATGACATATGAACATAGACTTGCAGACTCAAAGAATTAAGTCACTTGACCTGAGAAATCTTAACTCCAGTTCCTATAAGGTTCCTCTGAAATTAGGTGGATTAAGGTCAAATCAAGTCCATCCTCAATATCTACTCATAACTCGGTTCAGAACCCACTAACTTTTCACTATGCATATGCAAGATATGCAGATGAGAGGTGCAGATGACATGCTATGAATGAAATGCAAGATTTTTTTTTTGAAATGCAAGGATGATATGCAAGAGTAAATAAGAAGCCAAAATTTTTATTTTATTATTATTATTATTATTTATATATATATTTTTTTTGTCAACATTTTTACCCACCCGTAATTATTGTAAAATATATACAAAAATACGCGAAAGTACGAGCTATGGGTAAAGTATATATGTAATATATACACGCCCCCCTATACTTAGCGGGTGCTATGTCCTCAGAGCACGAAGAGCGAGGAAAAAGACATAGCTCGTGCTAAGCGTGGGAGAGCCAAAAAGTATAGAAGTCGTCTCACCCCCCTATACTTAGGCTCTGGCAGCCTAAGTATGGAAGATGATCAGAAATGGGGCGGACGAGGAAAAGATGGGAAATGGATGAGTATTAATGCGGGCATCGGTCCCCCCTATACTTAGGCTCAGGTCAGCCTAAGTATCGGTAGGAAATGAGTATGAGGACCAATGTGATCTGGAGAATGTACAGTGAATCGATTTGGGCGACTCCTCCCCCCCTATACTTAGGATCTGGTCATCCTAAGTATAGTCCCAGATAATGGTTAGATGATGTGGGGAGGTGTTTACTAGAATCGCGGGGGATAAAGGATAGGATGTACAAGACTGATGGTATACACAGATGAGTTGATCTGAATCTTTCAAGATGCTGCTTGATGACTGGAGTTCATTGTTGCAAGGTCTCATACGCGGCTTGAGGTGTATCTGCTGTATCTTTCTCGCGCATAAATACAATCTCCTCCACATGGACTAACTGTTCATTGGATTCGACGAAGTGCTTCAACAGCTGCCCATTCACTAGGAATGTCGGTGCGTTATCTGCGAGATCTGAGATCTCGACACATCCACTATCATGCACCGTACGGACGACAAACAGTCCCGTCCACTTAGATTTTAACTTGCCTTGGAAAATCTTTAGCCTAGCATTGAACAACCATACCTTCTGTCCAGGAACAAAGGTCTTTCGTCTGATATATCTATCATGCCAACGCTTCACCTTGTCCTTGTACACCAAACTGTTGTCGTATGCTCGGTTTCTGACTTCCACAAGCTCATTCAGATCCATGTCTCTCTGTTTCTGACCCAGGTGTGTGTTCCAGTTGACCTTCTTTATTGCCCATTCTGATTTGTGTACTAACTCTGCGGGCAAATGGCATGGCTTTCCGAATACCATTCGGAAAGGGGAGGTGCCTAACGGTGTTTTGTAAGCCGTCCTATACGCCCAGAGGACTTGATCTAAGATCTGAGACCAGTCCTTCCTGTCCGGGCGGACAAGCTTTTGCAATATGGTTTTCACCTCCCTATTCGACACCTCAGCCATACCATTGGTTTGTGGGTGGTAAGGACTCGCGACACGGTGTTCGATGCCGTAGTCCTTCAGGAGTTTCTTCACCTCCCGATTCACAAAATGGCTACCCCCATCTGATATCATCATTTTGGGGATCCCAAACCTAGAGATTATATTCTCTCTGATGAATTTACAGACAGTTCTGCTGTCTGCGGCTCGGGTCGGGATAGCCTCCACCCATCTGGACAGATAATCTACCGCAAGGAGGATATATTCGAACCCATGGCTGACAGGGAATGGGCCCATGAAGTCGATGCCCCAGGCGTCAAAGACATCACAAATGATGACCGGCTGCATTGGCATCTCATCCTTGGAACCAACAGTTCCTCCCATTCTCTGGCAAACTGGGAACGACTTCGCGAAGGCGGTGGCATCGCGAAACAGAGTCGGCCAGTAAAAGCCACACTGAAGTACCTTCCATGCGGTCCTCTTCCCGGAGTGGTGTCCTCCTGCCTCTAAGCTATGGCATAAAGAAAGGACACTCTGGTATTCCTCCTGAGGAATACAACGTCTCCAGACACAATCCGGTCCTTCAAAGAAAAGGATCGGATCCTCCCAATGGTAGTGTCTAGCATCCGACTTTAGTCGGTCAATTTGGCTTTTGGGCCAATCTTCGGGAACTTTCTTGGAGACAAGATAGTTCACGATATTGGCGTACCATGGGAGTGAGTCGATAACAAAAATCGACTCGTCAGGGAAGGAGTCTCGAATTGGGGAAACCTCGGAAGTATTAAGATTTTCGAGACGAGAAAGATGATCGGCCACTACGTTCTTCTTTCCAGGTTTATCATGGATGTCCAAATCAAACTCCTGGATAAGTAAAATCCAACGAAGAAGACGCGCCTTCGCGTCCTTCTTCTCCATCAAATATCGTAGTGCCGTATGGTCTGTGAACACAGTTACCTTGGATCCGATTAAGTGAGATCTGAATTTGTCCAAGGCAAACACTACCGTAAGCATTTCCTTTTCTGTAACTGTATAGTTACGCTGAGCAGAATCAAGCACTTTGCTTGCGTAGTGAATTGCAAACGGGACTCCATCTCTTCTTTGTCCTAATACAGCCCCAACAGCATAATCTGAGGCGTCTGTCATGATCTCAAAAGGTAGAGACCAATCTAGGGCTTGTAGAATGGGTGCGTCCATGATCATTCCCTGTAAAAGCTTAAAGGCCTCCAGACACTTGTGATCTACAATAAACTCTGTGTCTTTGCCTAAAAGCTCAGTTAGCGGTCGGGCAATCTTGGAAAAATCCTTGATAAATCTTTGATAGAATCCGACATGCCCGAGGAACGACCGCAACTGTCTTACGTTGGTTGGTGGCTGGAGTCGTCTGATCACGTCCACCTTGACAGGGTCAACCTCCATTCCTCTCTTAGAGATGACATGCCCCAACACTATACCCTCCGTCACCTTGAAGTGACTTTTCTCCCAGGAGAGCACCAGATTTACCTCACAACATCTTTTGAGGACTCGGTCCAGATTCCTAAGACAGGAATCAAAAGAGTCGCCGTGGACCGAGAAGTCATCCATGAAGACTTCCAGGAATTCGCCGACCATTTCGGCGAATACAGCAATCATGCACCTTTGAAAAGTACCTGGAGCATTGCATAGCCCAAAAGGCATGCGCCTGAAAGCATAGGTACCAAAGGGGCATGTAAACGTGGTCTTTTCCTGGTCCTCCGGAGCGATTGCTACTTGATTGTAGCCCGAGAACCCATCAAGGAAGCAGAAGAATTCTTTTCCCGCTAATCTTTCTAAGATCTGATCAATGAACGGTAGGGGGAAATGATCCTTCTTCGTCGCGGCATTCAAGCGTCTGTAATCCACACAGACGCGCCACGACGTGGGTATTCTCGTCACGATCTCCTCTCCGTCCTCATTGGTGGTCATCTGAATTCCCGATTTTTTCGGGACAACATGGATTGGGGCCACCCACTTAGAGTCGGAGATTGGGTAAATGAAACCCGCGTTGCACCATTTTTCTATCTCTTTTTTCACAACCTCTCGCAAATTTGGATTCAACCGGCGTTGGAATTCACGAGAGGGTTTGGCTTCGTTCTCCAAGTAAATATGGTGCGAACACAGAGCGGGATTTATCCCGTGAAGATCGGAAATGCTCCAGCCTATTGCCTTGCGGTTCTTCTCTAGGATCTCTAGCAAGCAAGATTCCTGCTCCTCGGTCAATTGCGAACTGATAATGACCGGAAATTTCTTGTCTTGGCCCGCAAGGAAGGCGTATTTCAGGGTTGTGGGCAGAGGTTTGAGCTCAGGAATAGTGTGATCGTCTAAGAAGTCTGGCTCAATCTGATCTGGTTCGGTGTTGGAAGTGGCTGGATCATGTTCTGTAATAGCTGCCACCAAGCGCGGCTCTGGAGTCGGATCGTCAAAAGTTTCCATACAATCGGCAAACGCCTCGTCCGACTCGTCATCCTCATCTTCCGATTGTCCTAAGGATGTAAGGACTGACAGGCCCAACTGAGCCTCTATGTCATCGAAGATGTAGGGCGATGAAGGTTCAGAGCTGTACTCGTTCCTGAGGATCTCGTAGACTGACTCATGCACTGGATCATCTTCAAAGGAGATGGACACATCGGTGCTGGCTGGGTTCTGTCTCCATGGCCCAACTACGTCTACATGTTCACAGTCTGTTCCGGTAGAAGAGTACTCGGTGCTGGATTCGGAGTCCGGTCTCTGCCATCTTGTCTGCTTCATCTCAAGTTCCTCATCTCCGTCGGGAGTTTGGAACTGAATCTTCCCATTCTTATAATCAAATAAGGCCCCCGCTGTTCTGAGGAAGGGCCTACCCAAAATGATCTGGGAATCTCTCCAATTGCGAGGGGTTTCCATATCTAGGACAGTGAAGTCCACCATGTATTCTTGTCCCTCGACTTTGATTACAATGTTCCTTAACTCTCCTTGGGACCTCTTAGTGGATTTGTCAGCGAACTGTAGAATAGCTCTAGATTTTCTAAGAGGTCCGAGATTAAGCCGCTCATAGAGGGCTGTGGGCATTAAGTTGATTGAGGAACCATTGTCCAGGAGAGTGCGTGCAAACGCGATGTCATCAACATGACTCACTACATAGTGTGCACCCATGTCTCTTCGTTTCCGAGGAAACGAGTTTTTTATTGCACAAGTCGTGGCAACTGATAAAACGTGTTTCTCAACACGGCTTTTGGCCTTCCTGCTAACCCTAGTAGGTGTGCATCTCACCTTAAGGTATTTTTGGAATGCAGGGGTCATTTCCACGAACTTGTCAAAAGGGATTGTGACCTTGATGTGTTTATTGCAAAATTCATCCATCTCAGGGTCATCTTTTTGGATTTTTTTGATTTTTTTCTTTCCACCCTTGAGAGCTAGGGGGAAAGGGATTACTGACTCCAACTCAGGTTCGGGAATTGAAACATTCTCATTAACTGCTGGAACTGAGTTCTGGACACGACTCTGACTCTGACTCTGATACAGACTCTGACTTTGACTCTGACCAAAAAGAAAATGCTGAGGCGAGACCGGTGGCGCTTCTTCCGCTTCTTCTGGACGATCCTCCTCAGATGGAGGTGCGGGCTCATCGGTGTCGGCTGACTCTAAGTAGATGCGAGAATGCTGCTTCGAGGACTCAGATGTCCTCTTCTTCCGCTGGCGGTGGTGGTGGTGATGCTCCTCCTCTTCTTCCTCTGAATTCTCCTCAGGTAGATCCTCGGAGGCTCCTTCCTTCTGCGCCCTTGCCCGATCAGGTATGGTCACGGTCCTTCTGCTCTTGAGGGACATATGATTTACATTATCGTACGAAAGGATCTCATGTTCAGATAAGTAATTATCTGAATAATATACCTGATCTCTAGGTCGGTTCTGGCCCTGGTGTATGCTGTTTGGGTTAGCCTGAACCTGTGCGGGAATTGGGGTCCTTGGCGCCATTTGTTGATCCTGGTTATGAGAAACCCGATTGATGTCGGTTCTCATATCCAGGTAGTCATTCTGCATCTGTTGGACCCCATCAGACAGGGTCTGGATTGCCAAGGTGAGTGACTTGATGAACCGGAATCCGTGCGGTTAAGAGAGGAATAAATAATATTAAAGTGTCGTCGTTCTCAACCACAGGAATCGGTCAACGAGAAAAATTTATTGAAACCACTTCAGAAGATATAAATATCAATGAAAACAATGTAAGCGGTTTTCGCTATTCTTTTTACCTGGTATAGCGACCAGGGTCGAACACAAGGAGCACGATTAAAAAACTATGTAGTCAAATTTCAGAGTTAATTTTTTTAGTGGTTTTTGGATTTTAAAATGTTTTTGGATTTTTAATAAATGAAGAAAATAAAAGAAAGTATAAACAAGCAAGCTCTGACAATTTATTTAATGCACCAAAAATCAAACAAAAATTCAAGAAAAATTGTTTTTATGTTTTTTAGGTTTTGAAGTGTTTTCGGTGAATTTTTGTGATTTTTATGATGGGTATTTTATTTTCTAAAAATCAAACAGTGCGAAAAAATCAAGGTGTTGTCCAGCCAGGCCCAAAGCCCAAAGATAAAATATCTAAGGATCTCAAAGGGACCTGGAGGTAATTTTCCTGTATACTAGAGAAAACAAGGGAAATTTGAGCACCAAAATTATTGTTTTTGGGTTTTTAAATTATTTATTATGATTTTTATGAGTTTTGAGGTGTTTTTAGATTTTTAGGGTTTTTACTGAATGAAAAATAGCCAAAATTGGCTAGAAAATCAAACAACACACAAAGAACAGTAACTAATTTTTATAGAATTTTTAAGGGTGTTTTTATATTTTTTTTTATTTTTCAAATGAAACAGTGCCAAAAATAGATGTTTTTGAATTTTTAAAAATAGCAAATAAGATCAAAAATGTCCTCAAAAATCTACAAAAATCCTACACCATGGCAGGAGCCATGTGTCAAATTTTCGTTGGATTTTGAGGTGATTTGATATTTTATTCAAAATCCAAAAGGGGGCACTGTGCATAGGGACCAAAGTGCAAATACCCAAAGCTCTGGGGGTCCTGGTGCAAAATACCCAAGAAATCACGCGTGTGGCGTGTGCTTGAGGCACTCAGGGACCTATATGTAAGAAAAACCAAGTCCTAGGACCTTTTGGTAACTCGTACCAAAAAGTCCAGGGACGGTTATGCAATTAACCCACTAAAACACGCACATGTGCAAATAAAACACTCACAGGGGCATATATGCAATTACCAAAAAGTTTTCATTCATTAATAAACAACCAGAACTACAGGATTAATGTTGCAAATACACCAAACATACACGTGACGAAGCACGTGGCTCACACAAACAGGGGCATAAGTGCAAATACTGAAAAGTACGAGGTCCAATGTGCAAATATCCCAAAAACCAAACAACTATACTACGTAATTACCGGACTAAATACGAAACAAAATAATAGAGGGTGCCTAAGGGTAATTTACCCTTTATTAATGGAGCGGCTGGATGGATGCCACGTGGAGCATCTGACGGTGGCGAACGACGGGCGCTCCACAGCTGAGCTCCTCGGGCGAATCCGACGGCGGGGGATTCGCCACGTGGGGGATCGAACGGTGTAGGGCGCAGGTGGCTAACCCTCGTGCATCGGACGGCTGAGATCAATCCTCTACAGATCTGACGGTGGCTGCTGCTCCTGGAATGGACGGCCCAGATGGAAACTGGAGCGGGAGGTTGATCGGACGGTCAAGGAGGATCGAGGAAGAACAGTTGGCCGGCGAGTTTCGCCAGCCCAAGGCGCACGCTCCCGACCTCCCCTGCTGCTCGTGAAGATCGGAGAAGCTCCGCGATGACGTTCCGCAGCGGCTGGTAGTCTCCGATGACCCAGCCGAGCTCTGGAGAGCTCTGGCGAGGTCGGCGGAGATGAAGCTCCTGGACCTGATGGTCCAAGCCCTCAGATGGGCTTGGATGTACCTGCAAAAACAACCAGGAGACTCGCGGGTCGAGGGCAAACTGCCTCGACCCGGTTAGGCGGGGTGAAGGTGACCGGAGAGACGAGATGGGCGAGCTCCGGCGAGGCGATGGACGGAGGAGCTCGATTCCCAGATCCTGTGCGATCTGGGTTGGGCGAAGGGTGAAGAAGGTGCGGAGAGGTCTGGCGAAGATGATGGTCGGGTCGGATTGACAGATGGGATATCGGAGGTGGCTGGCGACGGCGGCGGAGCTATGCTAACAGTAAACTAAAAATCTAAGTCTACGCTATTCTACGGCCTATGAGATCTACGTGGGTGGTCGGAGAGACTGGGGAAGAGCAGGGGGTGCTCCTGGTCGTAGCCTCAAGGGTCGTCTCGGCCCGAGGCTCGGTGCTCACGCTGGTGGCGGAGCAACGGCGGCGAAGAACGCCGGATCAGTGGTTTCGCCTCCTCGCCTCGCTGCAACAGTGGCGATCGCTTGCTGTCACTCTCGCGATGCCGCTGAAGTTCACTGGGAAGAAGGAAAAGGGCCAAAGATGAGGCGCGGAGGCGGCGGAGGTGGTTCTATATAGAGGTGCAGGCGTGATTAGGGTTGGATGGCGACGGCTATGGAAGGCGTGGATCTCGCGGCGAAGGATCGGGCGAAGATGTCGGATGATCGGCGAAGGATCCGGGCACGGGGTTTGCGTGGGCGACAGGCTGGAGGCGCGTGGAGAAATTGGCGAAGGCGGGGCGGCGCGCGTTTTCTCAAAAAGGAAAGAGTCCGCGGGGGAGTTGGCCGGGGTCAACAATCCCCCGTGGACCAATCAGGAGCCACCATTTGTTGAATTTTTTGTTTATTTATTTTAAGGTAGAAAATGGCCGAATTAAGAAAAACTTAAAACATGAAATATTTTTCTTTTATTTTTTTCTATTTTTTGGCGATTTTTAATTAATTTTTGAAAATAAGAATAAGGTATTTACATTATATAGGTATATATACAATATGGAGGCTTTTGATTTTTGATTTTTAATTATTATTTTTATACAATTTTTATTCCCCTTTTATATTTTATTTATTTATAGAATAAAATGAGGAATAAAAGGATATTTTTATTTTATTTTAATTATTTATATACATAGGTGAAATAAATAGTTTTGTACAACTATATACATGGCATATGTACAATATATTTTTGTATTTTTAATTTTTGTTATTTTTATTTGATTTTTGTTTTAATTCTTTTTATTTATTTTATTTACAATATATGCCATAGAATATTCACAAAAAGTTTTGAAAATAAATACATTTATTTATAGGGTTAAATAAATAAATAAAGAATGATGGTCTATGCACATGGTGGAGGGATATTTTTGCATTTTTGATTTTTTTTTAGATTTTTATTTTGTTTTTAATAGTTTCGAAATATATACAAATATTTACAAGAATATTTTTGGTTGAGGAAAATATAATTTTATTTATTTACATAGATATCTACACATGAGCTCCTATCTCCCTCTACTGTGGCTTTTATGCGGTCAGGCCCATGCTGAGCCTTCCCTTGGGTTAGGTTGCTCAATATTTATTCTAAATATTTCCCTCTTTTTCTTTTTACTCTTTATTCTTTTATTTTTGCACAAAAACATGCTAATTATAGGTTTTTACACAATGCATGCTTTTGGTAATTATTTGTATTTACACATATCTACATGTATTTGCAAAGGTTTTTGTAGCTAAAATAGAAGAATAAAGAGTGATGAATGGGTATTCATCATGACTCCAATTCAGTGGGCTGGGCTTGCTGCTGTGTTGATGCCGTCTTGTATAGGCCCTGCTGGCCATGCCGATACTGCTGCTGATGAGACGGTGCTGACCCCTGCTGGTAGGTGCGCTGCTGCGGCTGGTACCCCTGTTCTGGCCTGGACTGGTATCGCGGGACTGTGACGGGCCTGGTCTCTTGGTAGATTGGGGTTGGGCGGTGTGCCTGATCCTTCCCCATCTCGATCTGCCAGACTAGTGGGTCACGGCTATACCAAAGCCCGTTAATCTCATATACAGGCGGAGGCTCCTCGTAGTCTGTTTCCACTGGTGGGGGTGCATGATGGTTCAGCTGGGTATAAGTCTGATCCCAGCTGCTCTGAGACCCCGGTGCCTGTTCCTGTACAAGATGGACTCGATGTACAGGTACAGGTGGTGCAGAAGGGGCGGGTAGCTTGATCTTAGCTACCTTTTCAGAGAGTTCCTCCACTTTCTTGGGAAGGCTTGAAAGAGACTCCATCTCAGCGACTCTCTTGTGGATCTGCTCGACCATGGTAAGCTTGTCGGCTATCATCCCCATGCTGGGGATGAGGTCCTCAGTCAGATCTGCAACAGTCCTTCTAGTTGTCTCATTGGATAAGATTGAAGGAGACAACTGATAGGCCCTTGTGGCCTGTGACCTGCCGGTTTCCGTCATCTGCTCTAGGATCTTCCATACAGCATGCTCATTTTTGTTCAGATAGCTTCCTCCACAGGCGGCACTGACTAACCCCTGCATCTCTGGGGTTAAACCACAGATCAAGGTCTGGACCAAGATCGCCTTTGAAATGCCGTGACATGGGCATTTCTGTACTAAGTCATTGAACCTGTCCCAAGCCTCATGGAACGGTTCACTGAGTCCTTGAGCGAAGCTGGCGATCTTTGTTCTCATCTGGTTAGTTCTACTGAGAGGGTAGAACTTCTTCAAGAAAAGGTCCTTGAACTGCATCCAGGTAGCACATACCACCCCTAAGTTTTTCAGCCAATGAGCAGCCTTATCACCTAAGGCAAAAGGGGTGGCCTTCAACCGAATATAATCTTGGCCAACATTGGGATGGCTAAGATTGTTGCACACCAATTCAAAGTCACGGAGGAAAGTGTATGGTTCTTCATTAAGGTTTCCATTGAACTTCGGGAGCAGACTAAGGAAATGGGGTTTCAGCTCAAATGCCTGGGCGGGAACTGCAGGTGCCAACCAATTCTGAATCTCGTTCTCCGCCGGGTTATAGGTATCAACCATTGGTCGGTCGATTCCTTCTGCTGCTATGATCCGTCCCATCCGCGCCGTGAGATCTGCATTCTTCTGTTCAGCTTCAGTGAGGCGAGCAAGAATCTTTTTGATCTGTTCCTCATCGGGTGGAACTTTTGGCGGCATTTTGTCCTCTAGTTCTGGGGATTGGAAAATAAGATCGGTGTTAGAGGGCAAATCAAGGAAGGGATTACCGAGGCAATGGTCTTCCTCGGTAATCTCGGAGGAGATAAAAGGGTTGGCTTGAGAGTAACCACCCTGATCATGAGGGAACTAGGGCTCAAGAGGGTCATGAGTCCTGGGTGGTCCAAGGTGCGCTTGGGCCGAAGAAGACGAGTTACTTGGGGGACTCATAGAGAGACCAGTGAATAGTGCGTCGAGATCTCCCCAATAACTCATCTTGGTGAAGAGGGAAGATAGGAATTTACTCCTACCTGAAGCAAGCAACAAGATCAATCCAAGACCCTGGGTTCACACTCAACACAGTGAAGGACTCAAAATTGGGTCCAATTTATCTTGTAGTTTTTAAGTGTGATATTCAAGCAAAAGTAGAAAGGATTACGCGGCCTAGAGGGAAGTCGGCTTAGAGCCGGATGCGTCTTCCCTGTTTATCCTGTCGCCTAAGATACCGCCGATCCTCTCAGTAGAACTAACCAGATGAGAACAAAGATCGCCAGCTTCGCTCAAGGACTCAGTGAACCGTTCCATGAGGCTTGGGACAGGTTCAATGACTTAGTACAGAAATGCCCATGTCACGGCATTTCAAAGGCGATCTTGGTCCAGACCTTGATCTGTGGTTTAACCCCAGAGATGCAGGGGTTAGTCAGTGCCGCCTGTGGAGGAAGCTATCTGAACAAAAATGAGCATGCTGTATGGAAGATCCTAGAGCAGATGGCGGAAACCGGCAGGTCACAGGCCACAAGGGCCTATCAGTTGTCTCCTTCAATCTTATCCAATGAGACAACTAGAAGGACTGTTGCAGATCTGACTGAGGACCTCATCCCCAGCATGGGGATGATAGCCGACAAGCTTACCATGGTCGAGCAGATCCACAAGAGAGTCGCTGAGATGGAGTCTCTTTCAAGCCTTCCCAAGAAAGTGGAGGAACTCTCTGAAAAGGTAGCTAAGATCAAGCTACCCGCCCCTTCTGCACCACATGTACCTGTACATCGAGTCCATCTTGTACAGGAACAGGCACCGGGGTCTCAGAGCAGCTGGGATCAGACTTATACCCAACCGAACCATCATGCACCCCCACCAGTGGAAACAGACTACGAGGAGCCTCCGCCTGTATATGAGATTAACGGGCTTTGATATAGTCGTGACCCACTAGTCCGGCAGATCGAGATGGGGAAGGATCAGGCACACCGCCCAACCCCAATCTACCAAGAGACCAGGCCCGTCACAGTCCCGCGATACCAGTCCAGGCCAGAACAGGGGTATCAGCCGCAGCAGCGCACCTACCAGCAGGGGTCAGCACCGTCTCATCAGCAGCAGTATCGGCATGGCCAGTAGGGCCAATACAAGATGGCATCAACACAGCAGCAAGCCCAGCCCACTGAATTGGAGTCACTCACCTTGGCAATCCAGACCCTGTCTGATAGGGTCCAACAGATGCAGAATGACTACCTGGACATGAGAACCGACATCAATCGGGTTTCTCGTAACCAGGATCAACAAATGGCGCCAAGGACCCCAATTCCCGCACAGGTTCAGGCTAACCCAAACATCATACACCAGGGCCAGAACCGACCTAGAGATCAGGTATATTATTCAGATAATTACTTATCTGAACATGAGATCCTTTCGTACGATAATGTAAATCATATGTCCCTCAGGAGCGGAAGGACCGTGACCATACCTGATCGGGCAAGGGCGCAGAAGGAAGGAGCCTCCGACGATCTACCTGAGGAGAATTCGGAGGAAGAAGAGGAGGAGCATCACCACCACCACCGCCAGCGGAAGAAGAGGACATCTGAGTCCTCGAAGCAGCATTCTCGCATCTACTTAGAGTCAGCCGACACCGATGAGCCCGCACCTTCATCTGAGGAGGATCGTCCGGAAGAAGCGCCACCGGTCTCGCCTCAGCATTTTCTTTTTGGTCAGAGTCAAAGTCAGAGTCTGTATCAGAGTCAGAGTCAGAGTCGTGTCCAGAACTCAGATCCAGCCGTTAATGAGAATGTTTCAATTCCCGAACCTGAGTTGGAGTCAGTAATCCATTTCCCCCTAGCTCTCAAGGGTGGAAAGAAAAAAATCAAAAAAATCCAAAAAGATGACCCTGAGATGGCTGAATTTTGCAATAAACACATCAAGGTCACAATCCCTTTTGACAAGTTCGTGGAAATGACCCCTGCATTCCAAAAATACCTTAAGGTGAGATGCACACCTACTAGGGTTAGCAGGAAGGCCAAAAGCCGTGTTGAGAAACACGTTTTATCAGTTGCCACGACTTGTGCAATAAAAAACTCGTTTCCTCGGAAACGAAGAGACATGGGTGCACACTATGTAGTGAGTCATGTTGATGACATCGCGTTTGCACGCACTCTCCTGGACAATGGTTCCTCAATCAACTTAATGCCCACAGCCCTCTATGAGCGGCTTAATCTCAGACCTCTTAGAAAATCTAGAGCTATTCTACAGTTCGCTGACAAATCCACTAAGAGGTCCCAAGGAAAGTTAAGGAACATTGTAATCAAAGTCGAGGGACAAGAATACATGGTGGACTTCACTGTCCTAGATATGGAAACCCCTCGCAATTGGAGAGATTCCCAAATCATTTTGGGTAGGCCCTTCCTCAGAACAGCGGGGGCCTTATTTGATTATAAGAATGGGAAGATTCGGTTCCAAACTCCCGGCGGAGATGAGGAACTTGAGATGAAGCAGACAAGATGGCAGAGACCGGACTCCGAATCCAGCACCGAGTACTCTTCTACCGGAACAGACTGTGAACATGTAGACGTAGTTGGGCCATGGAGACAGAACCCAGCCAGCACCGATGTGTCCATCTCCTTTGAAGATGATCCAGTGCATGAGTCAGTCTGCGAGATCCTCAGGAACGAGTACAGCTCTGAACCTTCATCGCCCTACATCTTCGATGACATAGAGGCTCAGTTGGGCCTGTCAGTCCTTACATCCTTAGGACAATCGGAAGATGAGGATGACGAGTCGGACGAGGCGTTTGCCGATTGTATGGAAACTTTTGACGATCCGACTCCAGAGCCGCGCTTGGTGGCAGCTATTACAGAACATGATCCAGCCACTTCCAACACCGAACCAGATCAGATTGAGCCAGACTTCTTAGACGATCACACTATTCCTGAGCTCAAACCTCTGCCCACAACCCTGAAATACGCCTTCCTTGCGGGCCAAGACAAGAAATTTCCGGTCATTATCAGTTCGCAATTGACCGAGGAGCAGGAATCTCGCTTGCTAGAGATCCTGGAGAAGAACCGCAAGGCAATAGGCTGGAGCATTTCCGATCTTCACGGGATAAATCCCGCTCTGTGTTCGCACCATATTTACTTGGAGAACGAAGCCAAACCCTCTCGTGAATTCCAACGCCGGTTGAATCCAAATTTGCGAGAGGTTGTGAAAAAAGAGATAGAAAAATGGTGCAACGCGGGTTTCATTTACCCAATCTCTGACTCTAAGTGGATGGCCCCAATCCATGTTGTCCCGAAAAAATCGGGAATTCAGACGACCACCAATGAGGACGGAGAGGAGATCGTGACGAGAATACCCACGTCGTGGCGCGTCTGTGTGGATTACAGACGCTTGAATGCCGCGACGAAGAAGGATCATTTCCCCCTACCGTTTATTGATCAGATCTTAGAAAGATTAGCGGGAAAAGAATTCTTCTGCTTCCTTGATGGGTTCTCGGGCTACAATCAAGTAGCAATCGCTCCGGAGGACCAGGAAAAGACCACGTTTACATGCCCCTTTGGTACCTATGCTTTCAGGCGCATGCCTTTTGGGCTATGCAATGCTCCAGGTACTTTTCAAAGGTGCATGATTGCTGTATTCGCCGAAATGGTCGGTGAATTCCTGGAAGTCTTCATGGATGACTTCTCGGTCCACGACGACTCTTTTGATTCTTGTCTTAGGAATCTGAACCGAGTCCTCAAAAGATGTTGTGAGGTAAATCTGGTGCTCTCCTGGGAGAAAAGTCACTTCATGGTGACGGAGGGTATAGTGTTGGGGCATTTCATCTCTAAGAGAGGAATGGAGGTTGACCCTGCCAAGGTGGACGTGATCAGACGACTCCAGCCACCAACCAACGTAAGACAGTTGCGGTCGTTCCTCGGGCATGTCGGATTCTATCGAAGATTTATCAAGGATTTTTCCAAGATTGCCCGACCGCTAACTGAGCTTTTAGGCAAAGACACGGAGTTTATTGTAGATCACAAGTGTCTGGAGGCCTTTAAGCTTTTACAGGGAATGATCATGGACGCACCCATTCTACAAGCCCCAGATTGGTCTCTACCTTTTGAGATCATGACGGACGCCTCAGATTATGCGGTTGGGGCTGTATTGGGACAAAGAAGAGATGGAGTCCCGTTTGCAATTCACTACGCAAGCAAAGTGCTTGATTCTGCTCAGCGTAACTATACAGTTACAGAAAAGGAAATGCTTGCGGTAGTGTTTGCCTTGGACAAATTCAGATCTCACTTAATCGGATCCAAGGTAACTGTGTTCACAGACCATACGGCACTACGATATTTGATGGAGAAGAAGGACGCGAAGGCGCGTCTTCTTCGTTGGATTTTACTTATCCAGGAGTTTGATTTGGACATCCGTGATAAACCTGGAAAGAAGAACGTAGTGGTCGATCATCTTTCTCGTCTCGAAGATCTTAATACTTCCGAGGTTTCCCCAATTCGAGACTCCTTCCCTGACGAGTCGATTTTTGTTATCGACTCACTCCCATGGTACGCCAATATCGTGAACTATCTTGTCTCCAAGAAAGTTCCCAAAGATTGGCCCAAAAGCCAAATTGACCGACTAAAGTCGGATGCTAGACACTACCATTGGGAGGATCCGATCCTTTTCTTTGAAGGACCGGATTGTGTCTGGAGACGTTGTATTCCTCAGGAGGAATACCAGAGTGTCCTTTCTTTATGCCATAGCTTAGAGGCAGGAGGACACCACTCCGGGAAGAGGACCGCATGAAAGGTACTTCAGTGTGGCTTTTACTGGCCGACTCTGTTTCGCGATGCCACCGCCTTCGCGAAGTCGTGCCCAGTTTGCCAGAGAATGGGATGAACTGTTGGTTCCAAGGATGAGATGCCAATGCAGCCGGTCATCATTTGTGATGTCTTTGACGCCTGGGGCATCGACTTCATGGGCCCATTCCCTGTCAGCCACGGGTTCGAATATATCCTCCTTGCGGTAGATTATCTGTCCAGATGGGTGGAGGCTATCCCGACCCGAGCCGCAGACAGCAGAACTGTCTGTAAATTCATCAGAGAGAATATAATCTCTAGGTTTGGGATCCCCAAAATGATGATATCAGATGGGGGTAGCCATTTTGTGAATCGGGAGGTGAAGAAACTCCTGAAGGACTACGACATCGAACACCGTGTCGCGAGTCCTTACCACCCACAAACCAATGGTATGGCTGAGGTGTCGAATAGGGAGGTGAAAACCATATTGCAAAAGCTTGTCCGTCCGGACAGAAAGGACTGGTCTCAGATCTTAGATCAAGTCCTCTGGGCGTATAGGATGGCTTACAAAACACCGTTAGGCACCTCCCCTTTCCGAATGGTATTCGGAAAGCCGTGCCATTTGCCCGCAGAGTTAGTACACAAATCAGAATGGGCAATAAAGAAGGTCAACTGGAACACACACCTGGGTCAGAAACAGAGAGACATGGATCTGAATGAGCTTGTGGAAGTCAGAAACCGAGCATACGACAACAGTTTGGTGTACAAGGACAAGGTGAAGCGTTGGCATGATAGATATATCAGACGAAAGACCTTTGTTCCTGGACAGAAGGTATGGTTGTTCAATGCTAGGCTAAAGATTTTCCAAGGCAAGTTCAAATCTAAGTGGACGGGACCGTTTATCGTCCGTACGGTGCATGATAGTGGATGTGTCGAGATCTCAGATCTCACAGATAACGCACCGACATTCCTAGTGAATGGGCAGCTGTTGATGCACTTCGTCGAATCCAATGAACAGTTAGTCCATGTGGAGGAGATTGTATTCATGCGCGAGAAAGATACAACAGATACACCTCAAGCCGCGTATGAGACCTTGCAACAATGAACTCCAGTCATCAAGCAGCATCTTGAAAGATTCAGATCAACTCATCTGTGTATACCATCAGTCTTGTACATCCTATCCTTTATCCCCCGCGATTCTAGTAAACACCTACCCACATCATCGAACCATTATCTGGGACTATACTTAGGATGACCAGATCCTAAGTATAGGGGGGGAGGAGTCGCCCGAATCGATTCACTGTACATTCTCCAGATCACATTGGTCCTCATACTCATTTCCTACCGATACTTAGGCTGACCTGAGCCTAAGTATAGGGGGGACCGATGCCCGCATTAATACTCATCCATTTCCCATCTTTTCCTCGTCCGCCCCATTTCTGATCATCTTCCATACTTAGGCTGCCAGAGCCTAAGTATAGGGGGGCGAGAGGACTTCTATACTTTTTGGCTCTCCCACGCTTAGCACGAGCTATGTCTTTTTCCTCGCTCTTCGTGCTCTGAGGACATAGCACCCGCTAAGTATAGGGGGGCGTGTATATATTACATATATACTTTACCCATAGCTCGTACTTTCGCGTATTTTTGTATATATTTTACAATAATTACGGGTGGGTAAAAATGTTGACAAAAAATATATATATATAATAATAAAAAAATAAAAATTTTGGCTTCTTATTTACTCTTGCATATCATCCTTGCATTTCAAAAAAAAAATCTTGCATTTCATTCATAGCATGTCATCTGCACCTCTCATCTGCATATCTTGCATATGCATAGTGAAAAGTTAGTGGGTTCTGAACCGAGTTATGAGTAGATATTGAGGATGGACTTGATTTGACCTTAATCCACCTAATTTCAGAGGAACCTTATAGGAACTGGAGTTAAGATTTCTCAGGTCAAGTGACTTAATTCTTTGAGTCTGCAAGTCTATGTTCATATGTCATCTAAACATGCCTGAGTGGAGCACTTAACAACACACATGGCTCTTAGAGACAATGGCTTGACGTGCACCAGCACTTTACACATGGCTCTCTACGGATGAGGTAATGAGGAGGCAGTTTCCTTTAACTTGGGGTAGCATATGAGGGTAGTACTTCTAGGCGGAACCCCTCTTCTTCTTTTAGTGAAGGAAGTGTGTCTCAACTTGGACTAGTGGTGATGAAGGCTAAAGACAGAAGCAGTGGGTTGCAATAAAGCTTCAAAAGAGGGATAGTCTACTGGCTCAAGAGGAAATTTCTTGTATCTATGCTGCATCATGTATATATGTACAAAGGCATGTTGAAAAAAAATGCCAAAAAGAACTCCAAAAAAGTGGTGGGTCGGATTGAAAATTTAATAACCCCACCGGAGTATACGTAGTCAAGAAAAGCAAAAGCTTATGGTCACCATGTTACTTGCAGCGGGAGACTTAGCTACACTGGCTGAGCTTCCAGAAGTCTATACTTCTTCCCCCTCTTCTTGAGCCGGTTGAACTTGAACTTAGAAGGGAATACCCCGTTTCTCGAGGAAAGAGTTGCTAGACCGAGGCATTAGAGTTACCAGGTTGTGGGAGGTTGTTTCTTTGTTACTTCGGAGGTGGGGAGTCATATATCACTAACACTGCATGAAAAGATTCATGGTCATTAGGGTTTGTGTATGTGGACGTGTTCTGATCAGGTGAGTTGAGGAGTCTTGAATAGAAGACTTGTGGAACTTGAAGTCTGTTAAGCCTTAAACTCAGATCCCAATAAGGTTCCAACACATGATTAATCCAAAGGCCAAGTCAAGCTCTATTTTTAACTTTTGTTCATGACTTTGGTATGGAACCCAAAATCATTTCACTTCTGCATTTCATTTAGTTGCTCAGGGACGAGCAAGGTTTAAGTATAGGGGGTTGATGAATCTGTGATTCATCACTTCAAGAGTCAAAAATAGAGCCTTGTTCCCGAGTAAATAGAGACATATTTCCCTTTATTATGCATAACTAGCACTCATGCATACATACATAATACATTCATTTTAGCAGCCATTTGCATTCAAATAAGAAGCCAACAATCCTCTGTAAAATACCCATGCACCAAAATAACCTCTTCTCTATATATTGTACTCCTTAGTTAATAATATAGGGAAAAAGGCCAAAAATCACCTTTGTAAAATAGCCAATAAAGCCTGAGAACCCCTGTACAATAGAATGTAAATACAGCCCTCATACAAACTCCGATTTAGGTCTACTTACTCTTAGAATACTCTACATTAAAAGACCTTTATAATGAGACTAATTTCATCCAATTTGGAGCTCGTATGAGAAAGTTGGGTTTTTGGGCCACGTTGTATACTACATATGTATTTTATGTTTTTTGGATAATATTTGACCCCATCTCCGTCTTTGGTCAACATGAAACTTGTAGAGCTCATCGAGATCTACAACTTTCATGTTTTGAGTTTTTCCAAATTCGGTCCCCTCTTCCCTCTACACGTGCACCTTGTTCCAGCCACTCACAGCAGGCCACGTGGCGCCCTCTGGATGCGCCACGCGGCCCGCTTCCACTCGCCCCATCCACCTGCGTCCTCAGCCGTTGGATCTCGCTTCAGATCCAACGGCCCAGCCTTTCCCACGCAAGTCCCTTGCCTGGACCGTCCGATCACCTCCTGCATCGATCTATGCCACTCATCCGTGCCTCTTCCAGAGTTAGCCACGTGGCGGCGTGTACACCATCCGATCCAAACCGCGATCCTTCCATCACAGCCGCTCTTTCCTTAGGCGTTCCTGGGCCTTTCGATTAACCTCAACTCCTCATCCAGGCCATTTCCTCACGCTTCGCCCGCAACGCGCCACGTGGCTACACCATAACCCTTCATCTCAGCGCCTCAGATTTAATCCTACCCGACCAGTCTCTCTCGATCGCCACCGTTGGATCACACGATCCAACGGTGGAGACCTCGTCTCCTACCTCCAGGCGCCCCTCTCTCCCACGTCCCTTGCTTTGCGGGAGGGGCGCCCCCTTCCTATTCTCGGACGCACGTCAGCCATCCCCTCCGACCGCTGACACCCCCACGACGTCGCCCACTCGTCCCTCTCCCTCGCCGTGTACCTCACGCTCCATCACTCCCACCAGAATCGCCCCACGACAACCGCGAACCTCGCCTCAACCCCAGCCAACCCATCTACTTCACCCCTTAAATACTCCACCACCGGCCAACGTCACCCCCATCCGCCACTCCAGAGAGCTTCCCTGAGCTCCGACCTCCCAATTGGTGCCAGCAATTCGGTGATTAGTTGAGCGAAGAAGGGCTTCTTCTCCGGCGAGATCCTCGGCCCACCGCCGTGTCGCAGCCGCTCCTACGAGTAGCTGCACGAGCTCAGGCCACCTACCGACCTTCGAGCGACGACCTGGAGCCCGAACCCGAGCTCCATTTCCCAGGTAGATCCCTCCATTTCTCCTCCGATCTTCTTGATTTTTTCGTTTTTTTTCTCCGACTTAATTCGACTCAACCAGCCACCGTCTCGCTTCATTTCCATCTCGCCGAGCTTCGCGTCGAAGCTCCCATCCTCGCTGACCACTCCGCACCTTCCGACGACGCACTCCACCAACCATCGACTTCCAGCTCCGCCATTTGGCCGGAGCTCCATTTCCAGACTTCCTCCGTAGTCCTTAGGCCTCTCCGACTACCTCCACTTCTCCACAAACGCACGCACGAGCTCCGGTTCGATCTTTAACACTTGCAGGTTCCCCGCTTCACACTGAACGGAAGCTCGCCGGAGTCGTCTTTGAGCTTCGTCGCCAGCAACCTCCGACGGCCCTCTCCCGCTCCTGAGACCATCAACGCCTTCGCCGCAGTGCCACGCTCCTACGGGGATATCTCCGACACCTCGGAGAGCTTCATCGGCACGAGGAAGGGCGGGCGGAGCAAAGGCTCCTTCGTCGGAGCCCCGCCATCTCCTCCGCAAGAGGCGGAGGATCATCGGAGGAGACGTACAGCTACCGTTCGATCACATCGATCGAACGGACCCCAGCGTGCCACGTAGCTTCTCGGACGGGCTTTACAGGAGTCGTTGGATCCCTTAGATCCAACGGAGCCTTGTGCGCCACGCGTCCCCTCTCCGCAGCAGCTCTCAGTCGTTGATCTTTCATCTGATCCAGCGGCGGATCTTCAGCCACGTCGCCATCTCCATCGAGTCAGGAGCCGTTGGATCCACCTAGATCTAACGGCTTGAAGTGCGCCACGCGTCAGCACCGACACCCCTTGGATTAATCTTGATCCAAGGGCCCTCAGCGAGCCACGTCGCCATCTTCATCGACGCCCAGATCACCGTTGGATCAATCTCGATCCAAGGGGTCTCAACCTGCCACGCAGCCTCGGTCCGAGCCTCTTCCCCGAGCCTAGGTTCGGATCGCCCGAACCTCACTCCAGACCTTCAGAAGTGCCCGAGCCTAGCCCCGAGCCTCTGCAGCTATCCGACCCTGGGCCGCCCACGTGAGGAGCACGTGCGGCCTGGGTAATTTGCACAGAAGCCCCTGGAGTTTTCTAAAATTGCGAAGAGGTCCCTGTGAAGCAGACCCCACGTGAGGAGCACGTGCCCTGTGGAGAATTTGCACAAGAGTCCCCCGCATTATAGGTAATTGCATTTGAGTCCCTGTCAGCATATTTGATTATTGTAATTTTAATTTCCTGTATTGCATTTACACCCCTGTGTTTGCATGCATCCCTAGATTGCATTTTACATCGTTTTGAAATTCTAAAAATTGCATTTTGTTGAAAATTTTGTCCTCTGTCTATTGGTACACGTGTCATATTTTTGTAAGTTCATTTGAATTATTAATGAATTAATTGGTGAATTGTTGACATATTTTGCCCAGTGAGACCTTTTGATTTATAGTTAATTCTTTGTGCTTCCAAAATTCATCAAAAATTCACAGTAGCTTAAGGACATCATTTTTAACATACCATAAAAATTTCATAGCATTTTCACGCATATCGAGGCCTAAATAAATTGTTAAGTAATTTTCTTAGATCAATTTTAATTAATTCATTCCACAGTGAAATTAAGTTCTGATAATTTTCCTAGGTTCCTCCTTATTAGAGCCACCTAGGATAATTTTAGTTCTTGAAAAAATTGGGGTTTGATATTTATTAAAATTCAAATATTGAAAATCACCCTGTCTGTTCATTTAATTCACAGTAAATTTATTTAGTGTCTAAAAATTACAAAAAAATTAGAGTAGCCTAATTTCATCTCATTCCATAATCTGGCCAAGTTTCATAATTTTTGGAACTAATTTGACCATCTTTCTGAATTAACATTTAATTTGGCCTGATTTTGCATGTGTATTGCATAGAAAAGCTGAAAAGACCAAAAATACATTCTCCGAAAATCTCACACTTGGAATTTGATAAGATTTGACCTAAGGAGACAGTTGCCTCCCTGAGTTCGACCTTGGACTTCACCAAGTAAAAAAATTTGCCGCTTGAAATTAACTCGAATCTAATTAAAGTGGTTTTTGATTACCCTCTCGTGTCCGACTGCAACGAATCAACTTAATTAATTTGGATATTAATTTGACCGAATTAACAAAGGGTGCGGGAGCGGACATCAAAATGGCGCCGTTGCCGGGGTTGGTGATGGTGTGTGTGCGTGGTGAGCGTGATGAAGAAGAAGAGGAGAGAGATCGTGGGGAAGAAGGCAAGTGACAGGGGAGTTCACCAAATCCCATGCATTTGTTTAGCGGACTTAAATAACTGATTAATTGGTTGATGAAAATTCCTCGAAAAATTAAATAAAAATCACCGTTGCGTTCGTAACGTGTGATTTATCCATTGAAACAAAATTTGTTTGGCGATTTGATGAGTGAATGTGGGTAAATCGAGGAGAGAGAAAAGTATGAGGAAGAAGAAAGTGATGTAGTTACCTGTAGATGGAATGGGTACCTGGGAAGAGCTCGATGATGAGCTCTTGTCTTCGCTCGATGCAGCGGCGATGCATAGCTCGAGCAACTCGAAAAGGAGCTGCGGCAAGGGAAGATCCCTTGGATCTCGCCTAAAGCGCAAAGGTCGTCGTCGACTCAAGCTCCACACCCGGAGCTGTCACCAAGGGGGAGGAGCGAGCTGGGCCTATACTTCTATAGAATGGCGGATGGGGGTGACGTTGGCCGGTGGTGGAGTATTTAAGGGGTGAAGTAGATGGGTTGGCTGGGGTTGAGGCGAGGTTCGCGGTTGTCGTGGGGCGATTCTGGTGGGAGTGATGGAGCGTGAGGTACACGGCGAGGGAGAGGGACGAGTGGGCGACGTCGTGGGGGTGTCAGCGGTCGGAGGGGATGGCTGACGTGCGTCCGAGAATAGGAAGGGGGCGCCCCTCCCGCAAGGCAAGGGACGTGGGAGAGAGGGGCGCCTGGAGGTAGGAGACGAGGTCTCCACTGTTGGATCGTGTGATCCAACGGTGGCGATCGAGAGAGACTGGTCGGGTAGGATTAAATTTGAGGCGCTGAGATGAAGGGTTATGGTGTAGCCACGTGGCGCGTTGCGGGCGAAGCGCGAGCGAACGGCCTGGATGAGGAGTTGAGGTTAATCGAAAGGCCCAGGAACGCCTAAGGAAAGAGCGGCTGTGATGGAAGGATCGCGGTTTGGATCGGATGGTGTACAAGCCGCCGCGTGGCTAACTCTGGAAGAGGCGCGGATGAGTGGCGTAGATCGATGCAGGAGGTGATCGGACGGTCCAGGCAAGGGACTTGTGTGGGAAAGGCTGGGTCGTTGGATCTGAAGCGAGATCCAACGGCTGAGGACGCAGGTGGATGGGGCGAGTGGAAGCGGGTCGCGTGGCGCATCCAGAGGGCGCCACGTGGCCTGCTATGAGTGGCTGGAACAAGGTGCACGTGTAGAGGGAAGAGGGGACCGAATTTGGAAAAACTCAAAACATGAAAGTTGTAGATCTCGATGAGCTCTACAAGTTTCATGTTGACCAAAGACGGAGATGGGGTCAAATATTATCCAAAAAACATAAATATACATATGTAGTATACAACGTGGCCCAAAAACCCAACTTTCTCATACGAGCTCCAAATTGGATGAAATTAGTCTCATTTTAAAGGTCTTTTAATGTAGAGTATTCTAAGAGTAAGTAGACCTAAATCGGAGTTTGTATGAGGGCTGTATTTACATTCTATTGTACAGGGGTTCTCAGGCTTTATTGGCTATTTTACAAAGGTGATTTTTGGCCTTTTTCTCTATATTATTAACTAAGGAGTACAATATATAGAGAAGAGGTTATTTTGGTGCATGGGTATTTTACAGAGGATTGTTGGCTTCTTATTTGAATGCAAATGGCTGCTAAAATGAATGTATTATGTATGTATGCATGAGTGCTAGTTATGCATAATAAAGGGAAATATGCCTCTATTTACTCGGGAACAAGGCTCTATTTTTGACTCTTGAAGTAATGAATCACAGATTCATCAACATGGTGTTGTCAAGCGCAAACACCATCACTTACTTGATGTCACCAGAACATTGTTGATACGGAGTCATGCTCCTCGTGCTTATTGGGGTGATGTTGTCATTATTGCTTGCTATTTGTAAACCGTACGCCCTCGTCTGTGTTAGGAGAGAAGATTCCTTTCTCGATTGTGTTCCCCGAGAAGGATCTTTTCTCTCTTACACCTCATGTGTTTGGATCCGTTGGCTTTGTTCATGATGTCTCTCCAGGGCATGACAAGCTCTCTCCTGGAGTTGTCAAGTGTGTGTTTGTAGGCTACTCTCGTACCCAAAAGGGGTATCACTGCTTTGATCCACTACGACAGGAATATTTGTTAGTGTTGACGTGACTTTTTTGAGTCTGACATGTATTTTTCTCCTACAGATGATAGACTTGCTCCATCTGACTCTGATGATGAGGTATACATACCACCACCTCCCACAGTTGGCCCTTCACCTACTTCTCCTCCTCCATCACCTCCACTACCTCCTCCACCTCTTCCTTTGGTTCACTTTTTACCTAGTATTTTTCCTCGCAGGTCTCGCTCTATTCGCCGTACTCACAGGCCTTGCCCATCATCCAACAAGCTCAGGTATTTAATAAGCATATTTTTTCTACTGATGGCACTACTGAGTTGATTGTGCAACAGGATTCGAGATAGGATGAGCAGGTGCTCTCTCAAGATGGAAATTTAAAGACCTTGGACTTGGCAGATGATCTTAACTTATTGATTGCTCTACGAAAGCAGAAACAGGTGTGTGATACTTACCCTCTTGCAGCCCAGGTTTCTTTGAGCAGGTAGTCAGAAGATTTCAGGAAATTTACTTTGGAACTATCAGCAGTGCATATACCATAGACGTATCAGGAGGTTCTCAAAGATAGCTAGTGGAGGTTAGCCATGGAGGAGGAGATAGCTGCGCTACAGTCGTGTGGTACATGGAGTCTTGTTTCTGCTCCCGTTGATACATCCATTGTGGGATGCAAATGGGTGTTCACTGTGAAACACCGTGCGGATGGAAGCGTGGATCGCTATAAGGCGAGACTTGTGGCATGAGGGTTCACCCAGACATATGGGGTAGACTATCAGGATACTTTCTCTCTAGCTGCCATCAATTATACTTTACGTATTTTCCTTGCAGTTGATGTGACACAAGATTGGCCCCTTTATTAGCTTGATATGAAGAACGCATTCCTCTATGGTGATCTATAAGAGGAGATCTACATGCAGCAACCACCTGGGTTTGCTGCTGAGGAGGAGTGCCAGAAGATTTGCAGGTTACACAAGGATATCTATGGCCTCAAGCAGAGTCCAAGAGCATGGTTCTAAAAGCTCTCGGACTTGATAGAGCAGCAGACGTTCGTGATATCAATTACTGATCACTCGTTATTCGTACAGAAGACCCGGAGAGGTACTACAGTCATTCTTAAATATCAATATCTTGAAGTAAACGACGAAGCAAAAGAGATTCCACCTATATTTCACATTGTTAAATACATGTTATGATGTAAAGAAGTTATTCGTGAAAATGAAATTCACCTTTACATGGAAGAGAAATTTAGTGTGAAGCCAATATAACAAAATAATATGGTCTAATTTTTCTTTGGTAGAATCAAAGAGCAACGAGAGATTTCCTTAAACCTCACCACTTGACAAAACCAGCTTAACAAACTTGTAGATATTTTAGGAATATTTACACCCACAATCATGAGTAATTTTGTATCTACATACACAATCCTCAATAGTTACGAACTATACGAGGATCCTTAAATTATGCTTAGCTCTTACATGACATGACTTTGTGTTAATCTCCATACATTTTCCACATTGATGTTGATGGAAAACACTAAAATATTTCAAATTTATCCCTTTTAGATGCCAATATTTATTAATGCCCACCACCATATCATCCTCATGTTGAACGATCATGAAGCTACTCTCCCTCGCCCTGCCACACGTCGAATAAGGAAGCTGACACATGATCTGAGCAAAAGACGATGACAACGCTAGTAAAGGAGGAATGGGCTGGAGGGTGGGATGTGTGTAGGGGTTGGAAGTGGGCCTGGAGGGGTATGAGCAAAGGAAGGAGGAGGGGCTGGACGTGTCATTGGAGTGGGGGACGAGGAGGTGGCTAGAAGGGGGGTGTTGGATGTGGGGTTGAGGAGGTGGCTAGATGGGGGTTGATGGGGGGCAGAGGAGGGTCTAGAAGGGATGCTAAATGGGGTGCGCTAGATGTGGTTGGAGGCGAGGTTGGATGGGGGCAGAGGAGGGGCCAATGAAGGAGGGGGAGGTGGAGGAGAGGGCTGCGGAGCAGCCACCCACTGCGAGAGTGGAGGAGGTGTGGTCGGAGGAAGGGGCTGGAGATTGAAAGGGGAGGGAGTGGGGTGTGGGTGTTTTTTCTTTTTTTATGAGTTTAATTCATAACCATTGGACTTAAAATGTGTTAGATTAACTTGACGGTCTGATTGATTTGATGGATTAAACTATCAGATGGTTATATTGGTGAGATGGAGTGACTATTCGAGATTTCTCGCGCTATTCATGATTATCAAGATTATATAGGTGGATACAAAAATACTCAGAGTTATGGATATAAAAATCCCAATATTTTACTAACAGAGTCATCTCACCCAATATATCAGTTAATCACTAACTATTTTAAACAACGTTTACTTACATATTTTATCCACACGTCACATAGAGGGTCAAATTAATTTTGATTTGCAAAAAGTATGACTTTCTTAACCATCGACTAATTAGCAAGTGATCAATCCATTGTTAACTTTGGTCTATTAGAATTTGATAACCTCTACTGATCTTCGCACGATTATTTGTGTTCTTCGATCCTCAAATTTGGTTACATCAACTTAGAAACTTGGTTATTCGAGTCGATCTCTAGCTATTCGAATTCAGTGCTTTATTGCATTGACTTGATAACATTCGCGAATTAACCCAGCTATAATATGTATTAACAATTCTGGCTTCGTGGAATTAGAGGTGATGATGTGAAACTAATATCTGAAGAAGATAATCGCAATTTCAACATCAATTATTGTTCTCTACTGGCTCCTTCAGTTATATCATATATTCTAATTATTTATTGCAAATCAGATATCACAGCATTTGTATAAATATCAATACCTCCCAATACATAAGGTTCGTTTGGTAACCGGATTATCTGAGGATAACCCGATTTAGCTCTCTCTATTCTTGGATTAGAATTTCATCACAAATTATAGGAACATCACATTATATATTCCTACCCTCTTCAATTCTTATAACCATTCGAAATAGCTATTATTCACATGACGTTACCTCAATCCACACCAAACATGCTTATAAAGTAGAAAAGGTCCCAAAATCGAGAACTCGATTTAAACACGTGACATAAGTTATCCATCTATCTTTGTCTCTGGGCAAGAAGGAAATCTGTTCGTAATACATTAGAAATCAAATTCTACCCACACCACAATGTGAAGCGATCTTTCCACTCCCACCTTTGTTCTTCATTTCGACTGGTGGTGAAGACTCGAGCCTCTCCATCTTTGACCATTCCCTGCCAGCTCAGTCAACCAATCACCGCCGCCGATGGGCGAGATCCTCCCTTCCTTCGCCCCAGACGCCCTCGCCCACGCTCTTCTCCTCGTGCTGGCCCTCGCCTTCCTGGTCGCCCTCCACCGCTTCCCTCGCCGCGCCATCGCCCGCTTCCGCCGCTCCTCCCGCGACTCCTCCCTCGCCCGTCGTCACTTCCTCCAGGGCGCCCAACTCCTCGCCCGCGCCCGCGCCTCCCCTTCCCCCACCTCCTCCTCCCTCGCCCGCTCCGACCGCCTCGAGGCCGACCGCGCCATCTCCCTCGACCCCCGCGACGCCGCCCCTCACATCCTCCGTGCCCTCGCCCTCGACCTCCAGGGTCACCGCGCATCCGCCCTCCGCTCCCTCGACACAGCCCTCTCCCCACCCGCCGCGAGGTCGCTGGCCCCGCAGGAGCGCGGGGACGCGCTGTTCAAGCGCGCAGAGTTGCACCTGAAGCTCAACAGGAGGAGGAAGATGGACGCGGCAGTGGAGGACCTCGTGGAGGCTATGAGGCTGAGCCCCGGGAACGCGAGAGCGCTGTGTCTACTTGGGGTATGCTACGAGGAGAAGGGGATGGCCGACGAGGCGAGAAGGGCATTCGAGGCGGCAGTGCGGGTCGATGGGACGATGGATGCGGCCCGGGATGCGCTGCGAAGGCTCGGCGGTGATGGCGAGGATGACGAGGAGGAGGAGAGGTAGGCCGTTCTGGGTCGTGGATGTGCGCATTGATTGCTTCCACGGGGGTGCTGGTGAGTTGTGCTATTCGCTGGAATAGTTTTGGATTTAAGCTTCAAATGTACTGGAAGGGTACTACCGATGTATGTCTAAACTTAGAATTCCCAAGATGAATGCAGTTCTATTTGACCCAAACTTTTTACCCGTGACAATTATGACTATATGGATCTTCACTCCATTGCTAATTCGTTACACGAGCTCTTCTATAGGAAACAAAGGCCAACGATTTGAACAGAATCCAATCATCCAATACACAGGAGTATGAGTGGCTATCGAGAAAAAATCGTCCAGGAGGTATAATTTTAAACATATTGGCCATATACGGTCGCCAATATTTTTTTGTTATGTACCGTAGGTAAGCCACCTCTTCAAGAGGCGGCTTTGTCCTTAAAGTTTTCATGTGTTACATACAAGTGAAAGCCGCCTCTCGAAGATGCGGCTTTGGCTAAAACCAAAGCCGCCTCTTAAAGAGGCGGCTTTCCCCTTTGAGTTTTTGTGGCACATACCAGTGAGAGCCATTTCTTGAAGAGACGGCTTTAGTTAAAATCAAAGCCGCCTTCTCAAAAGGTGGCTTACATACGGTACATAACAAAAAAATATTGCAAACCATATAGAGCCAATATGTTTCAAAACATACCTCCCGTAGGAATTTTCCTCAGTGGCTATCGCTTGGCATTAGACTTCAGTTTGATTGCCTCAAGGATTGCTTTCAAGAACACCTACCAGCAAGGGCCTAACAAGCAGCTTGTGGAATGGTGGCAGGAGAATCCGGACTTCTAGCATGTTCACCACTATACATGCCCCTCTCTGCAAGTAGAAAGCCCTGGATAAAAAATCCAATGAGCTCCTCCTGTCAGCTATGTGTTTTCCCCCATCTTAGTCATAGGAAAAATACCTGTTATCTGATTGGACTGACATCCTTAATAGATGGTTCCATTGTGGTTGGTCTGAAGAGGAAAGAGAGCAGGCTATGCAATGAACTGGAGCCTCCTACCCGACCCATCATTTTCAAATGGGTACCCGAGAGTTTAACGTCAAAGTGAACGGGTCAAACCGGGTATTCATTGATCCGGATATTTTTGAACACCCCTAACCGGAGGAGCAAGGGATGGGAAAAGAAAGATCACACTCTGTCTTAATGTATAGTTGCTTTCTACTGTTTTAAACGAACACAGGTATGGCTTAATCGCCTTTTGATCCCATTGTTAGGTAACGAGTTAGGGGATTTTGAATTCTGTGAAGAGAATACTATGTTCCCCAACTTGAAAAGGAATGCTTGCTTATTTATTTATGAATGAGCCATATGTGGATTGATTCAAATTTGGCTTTTCTTTTCGCATTACATGTCAATAAAATGAGGTAATACACTCACTCCATCTTGGGCATTTTCATTATGAAGCATGTAGTCGCCGGAGCCCAACCTTTTTCTCGAGAAAGTGAATGATAATCTACCTGAAGTATAGTTGAACATATTGCTTCGCAGAGGATCAATGCTACTGGTCTTCGATGAACTTAATGTACTTCTATTGCCTGTCCATAAAAGGGTAGCAGGTTTCCTTGAGATGTTGACCCTCCCGATGAGTTACACATTATTAGGTTCATGCGGGCACTCACAATTGATGATACAATTCATCGATCTGTTAATTGAGGCATTAAGTTTGGAAAGAAAGATATCGGGAAAAGTTCGTTGATATTTGGTCGATATCGTCGAAAATTGTGGAATGGGTTTTGGAAGTATTTTTATTTCAAATATTAAGCTTGATAGAAGTACATTCTTGTTAGCTGAAAAGAGGCGTAATTAGAGGGTTTTTAGTAAAATCATTATGATTGGCAAACATACTGATATATGTCAAGAAGTAATATGTAAACTATGTAATGTAAGTACTGTAAGTTTACTCATAAAGGATGCACACATAAAAAATGCCATAGACTTCTAAAGTAGATATTCACCCCCATTGTTTATTCAAGAATCGGGATTTAGAACTAGTTTTTCCTTGGTGGATCTATGTATCCTCGTTGTTGCTGCTGATTTTCATGTCTCGCAACACAGTTGACTTCTGTTATATAGTTGTAAGTTTGTTGCACACATATGTAATAAATGAGTGCGGAGTAGCAAATGTAAAACAAATGCATATGTATATATATTCATAATAATTTTCCACATCATTTAAGAGAACTTTATTTGTAGTCCATCACATAACAACATGTACTTGTTGTCGCTCACATGTAGGAGGAAACTAATGCGAGAATAAGTGGGGGGGATATCTCGATGAGATTGACACGAAGATTCAGTTTGTTGTGACTCGAAAAACTTGTGATGAAGATGGAGTACGAGATAACATATTTGAAGTTTGAGGTAGAGGCATTGTAGACTAAAAATCTAGATATATATCCTGTTTAAGTATGTTCCATATTCGACATTACTCTGTAAAGATGTATTAATAGTGTTGCTTACACGAGTGGGCAGCTGATGACGTGTTGTGCGACCAATTCATGTGTCTTTACACTTTCACATGCACATGCATGTGATGGAGGCATATCGTGACGATGTGTGAGCTCTTGCATTTTGTTTATGGCTCTCAAAACAAAGAGTGTGCTAGTTTATGAGGCTGACATAATTCCTAGATTAGGTGGAGGGGCCATAGAAAGGGCAATGCGACCATTAGGCATGGGTTGATGATGTCTCCTATCTTAAGATCGACTGCTCCCATGATCTTTGATCATGGCGACTTTGGTCATGGCTACAGAATGATATGGTGATCGACTGTGCCCTTGAGGGTTAAGATCTTTTGCGAGTTATAACGAGGGTCTATGAAGCCAAGATTTTCCGTGGGGATAGATGTGTTCCATCCGATATGTTTGATCGGTCCCGAGGACATGGAACACTTGTTTTTGTGTGATAGGGATGTGTGCATCAATGGTTTGAGTTGGTTGGTTGCATTGTTTGAGTACAGTAAGCTTGTGGGATTCTCTTAAAGGGTGCTTATTTTGTGTGGGATCTTTGGTTGGTTGTGTTTCGTCGGAAAAATTCAATGTAAAAAATGTTGTTAAGCATGTCAAGGTTCTAAGGCTTAGCTTTTGTAATTTAAAGTGTTATTATGTTAATATATAGAGTAGGCCTCCACCATTTTGGGTGCTCATCTTTTTTCTTCCTTAGAAACTTTGAAGTAATTATAGAAAATATAATAGGTCCGTCTTCATATTCCTATTGAAATCCATGGCAACCAACGAAGCTTGATGTTTCTCAGTCCCCAAATATTGGATGTCCTCGTACATCTATACTTGGAGATCCCATCAAAGACATTAAATTTTCCATCAGGATGCTGCTCTTTTATCATCCTTTTGGTTGCCAACACTGGTTGAGGTAGGCATGGCAAATCTCATAATCTATTTGCTCCACAAGATCTAGCCATGGGATTGGATCCAAAATATATACTCCGTGTGTATTTGTATATAGACACATACATTATTGTTTGATCCTTATTACTTTAAATTTATGTCTAGTATCATGTGATCTGATATCAACACTGCTGCCAAAATATAACAATTCTCCAGAAATGTCAGGATTACTCGCATCCTCCATTCTCACATGATTTTGATCTTAGTTTCTATTTGGAAGTGAAGGAATCATCTTTATTACTTTGGGATATTTACACCCATACCTTTGAGAAACTTTGTAATTACGTACATAATCCTGTGTAATTGCGATTTACATGAGGAACCCCGAATAGTTATTAACTCTTACATGGCATGACACTGTTAACTTCCATCCATTTCTCCGTTAATTTGTGTGGAATCTGTCAAGTTTTTACAGTTTTACCCTTAATGCAATTATATTTTCAAAAGGTACTCTATCTAATGATTGAGAAAAGTAAGGTGCTCCAGCTACTTGTCCTCCCCGTGACGACGGTCGTGGTCGCCTAACAATCCTTGGAGTTGTTTATGTCAGCGGCGCTCGGGGGAGATCGTCGATGAGGAGGATGTCGAGGACCAAGGAGGAGGGTGTTGGGGTGGAGGCGGAGGGCAGTAGAAGGCTTGTGTTGTGGCTCAGCCCGCGGGAGGAGAAGGGTGCCACGACAAGGGTGTTGTAACCGTTGATATAAGTCCCCTTGAAGAGGATGATCTCCTTTGGGGTGGAAGCGGACTCCTCCACGTACTTGGTGATGGCCAGACCATCAGTGTAGCTCACGTGAGACGCAGGGAGGATGTGCACCTCTGAGTTGGTCTCGAAGCCGCTTGTGCTCAAGTTCAACAAGATTTATGCAGCGTTGCGTCAAAATATAGGGCCGAATATTTATTTAATTTTAGTGGTCAATTTTATTTATATTTATTTACGTCGACAAAATTTTAATTAAATAAATGGGATCACCTGTGATCTCAATTAGTGGTCAATTTGAATTTTAAAGTTGTCGGTAATTAGTTAGAGTCGAATTAGGATAAGTTTGTTTCCAATTTGAATTTAGTTTCTATTTTTGTAAAATCATCCCTCTTATATAAAGGGATGAGGGTCCAATGTTTTTAATCGGTTCAAGTTAATGAAAATTCGAGATCTTTATCTCTCTCTCTTGTCTCTCTCCTTCTCCTTCCCCCATGTGGTCTTCACGGTTCTCCTTCTTCAACCTCGCGCTACAGGCGTGCTCTTCTTCTCAACCCCTCCATTCTCTTCTCAATCCATCTATTTTCTTCTCCACCAAAATACACCGTTAAATTTATTTTTTTCTTCGCCGTCACCGATTTCGATTTGCATCATTTGGTATCAGAGCATGGCTCACAGATCGTCCTCACGATCTGACGATCCGTCCAGACGTTCGCACGGAAAATCCAACGGTTCTCGCTCTAGTGACCGAGCATGGCGTGTCAAGGTTAGACAAACTTTGTCAAATATAAGCCATATTTGGGCCGAAATGCACGTAGTGTCATCCCAAATGCAAGAAACATTGAACGTGGAGATAACACGCCAACTTGAGGAAAAAGCCGCCAAAGCGAAGTCTCCAAGCACCGAATCCGAAGTTGAAGACGAAGATCCAACCGTCTACGACGAACTGGCCGTTGTTCGGATCAGTTCGGAAGAAAAAGAAGCCGAAACGCTTGCTGTCCAGGAGGTTTCGGACCAGGCCCCATCGCCAATGACGTCCCCGATGTCAAACCCAACCTCGCTGCCAACTCCCGCGGCAACCCCAGCCCCCCCATCCTCGCCGGCACCTTCCCCAACCCTGCAAATCCTGCGGCCCAGAACCCGACATCCCGGGCCCTACCTCCCTTCCCTGCGCGAGCCAGCCCGCAACCCTCCTGCGCGCCACCGGCCTCCCCTCCTCTCCGAGTCCTCACCCGCGCCAACCCCTGTACCTTCCTTTCCCCTCCCGCACTCGCCAGCATCACCCTTGCGATGTACCCGCGCCTCCGCCTTCTACTCCCTCGCGAGCCGCCCTCACCCCCCCCCCTCCCTCACCGGCATGCGATTCCCCCGCGCACACCTCGCCATTCCAGGCCCGCAACCCCCCCCCCCCCTCCCCCGCGCGCCAGTCACAATGTCGCAGCCTCCCCACGTCGCCGCCACCCCACACCACCCCTCCCTTCTCCCCACCTCCACTGCGCGCCCCTCCCCAACGCGCGCCTACAGCCGACACCCCCACCCCGAGCCGCCACCGCCCCTCCGACCGTGTTCTCAACACCATCCCTACGCCGCCCCTCCTACAATATCGGCCCCGCCGCCTCTTCCTGTGGAAGCAGAGAACCCTAGCACGGAAACCCCATAAAGAAGAAACCAAATCCCCGAGATTGGGGGTTGAGAAATTAAGTGGGAAAAATTACGGAGAACCCCCTCCAGGCAAAAATTTGTATTCAAAAGGAAGGCTCAAAGGCTCCTCTCACTATATAAGTTGTAATGAAGGGGTACGAAAATTATAGAGATGCCCTCCAATTGGAAAGAACTACAAACGTAACGTTGAAAAGGATCGAATTGGAGGAAATTGAAGCCACAACTCAAGGATGAGTTCTCCAACGCACCTACATCAAGCAATTCGTCGGGAGACGAATTTTTTAAAGCGGAGGAGAGTTGATGCAGCGTGGCGTCAAAATATAGGGCCGAATATTTATTTAATTTTAGTGGTCAATTTTATTTACGTTTATTTACGTCGACGAAATTTTAATTAAATAAATGGGATCACCTGTGATCTTAATTAGTGGTCGATTTGAATTTTAAAGTTGTCGGTAATTAGTTAGACTCGAATTACGATAAGTTTGTTTCCAATTTGAATTTAGTTTCTATTTTTGTAAAATCATCCTTCTTATATAAAGGGATGAGGGTCCAATGTTTTTAATCAGTTCAAGTTAATGAAAATTCGAGATCTTTATCTCTCTCTCTTGTCTCTCTCCTTCTCCTTCCCCCACGTGGTCTTCACGGTTCTTCTTCTTTAACCTCGCGCTACAGGCGTGCTCTTCTTCTCAAACCCTCCATTCTCTTTTCAATCCCTCTATTTTCTTCTCCACCAAAATCCATCGTTAAATTTATTTTTTTCTTCGCCGTCACCGATTTCGATTTGCATCATTTGGTATCGGAGCATGCTCACAGATCGTCCTCACGATCTGATGATCCGTCCAGACGTTTGCACAGAAAATCCAACGGTTCTCGCTCCAGTGACCGAGCATGGCGTGTCAAGGTTAGACAAACTTTGTCAAATATAAGCCAGATTTGGGCCGAAATGCACGTAGTGACATCCCAAATGCAAGAAACATTGAACGTGGAGATAACACGCCAACTTGAGGAAAAAAGCCGCCAAAGCGAAGTCTCCAAGCACCGAATCCAAAGTTGAAGACAAAGATCCAACCGTCTACGACGAACTGGCCGCTGTTCGGATCAGTTCGGAAGAAAAAGAAGCCGAAACGCTTGCTGTCCAGGAGGTTTCGGACCATGCCCCATCGCCAATGACGTCCTCGATGTCAAATCCAACCTCGCCGCCAACCCCCGCGGCAACCCCAGCCCCCATCCTTGCCGGCACCTTCCCCCACCCCCGCAAATCCTGCAGCCCAGAACCCGACATCCCGGGCCCTACCTCCCCTCCTTGCGCGAGCCAGCCCGCAACCCTCCTACACGCCACCGGCCTCCCCTCCTCTCTGAGTCCTCACCCGCGCCAACCCACGTACCTTCCTTTCCCCTCCCGTACTCGCCAGCATCACCCCTGCGATGTACCCGTGCCTCCGCCTTCTACTCCCTCGCGAGTCGCCCTCACCCCCGCCCCTCCCTCACCGGCCTGCGATTCCCCCCGCGCACACCTCGCCATTCCAGGCCTGCAACCCCCCCCCCCCCTGCACGCCAGTCACAACGTCGCAGCCTCCCCACGTCGCCGCCACACCACCCCTCCCTTCTCCCCACCTCCACTGCGCGCCCCTCCCCAACGCGCGCCTACAGCCGACACCTCCACCCCGAGCTGCCACCGCCCCTCCGACCGTGTTCCCAGCACCATCCCTACGCCGCCCCTCCTACAATATCGGCCCCGCCACCTCTTGCCGTGGAAGCAGAGAACCCTAGAACGGAAACCCCATAAAGAAGAAACCAAATCCCCGAGATTGGGGGTTGAGAAATTAAGTGGGAAAAATTACGGAGAACCCCCTCCATGCAAAAATTTTTATTCAAAGAGAAGGCTCAAAGGCTCCTCTCACAATATAAGTTGTAATGAAGGGGTACGAAAATTGCAGAGATGCCCTCCAATTGGAGAGAACTACAAACGTAACGTTGAAAAGGATCGAATTGGAGGAAATTGAAGCCACAACTCAAGGATGAGTTCTCCAACGACGCACCTACATAAAGCAATTCGTCGGGAGACGAATTTTTTAAAGCGGGGAGAGTTGATGCAGCATGACGTCAAGATATAGGATCGAATATTTATTTAATTTTAGTGGTCGATTTTATTTACGTCGACGAAATTTTAATTAAATAAATGGGATCACCTGTGATCTCAATTAGTGGTTAATTTGAATTTTAAAGTTGTCGGTAATTAGTTAGAGTCGAATTAGGATAAGTTTGTTTCCAATTTGAATTTAGTTTCTATTTTTGTAAAATCATCCCTCTTATATAAAGGGATGAGGGTCCAATGTTTTTAATCGGTTTAAGTTAATGAAAATTCGAGATCTTTATCTCTCTCTCTCTCTTGTCTCTCTCCTTCTCCTTCCCCCACGTGATCTTCACGGTTCTCCTTCTTCAACCTCGCGCTACAGGCGTGCTCTTCTTCTCAAACCCTCCGTTCTCTTCTCAATCCCTCTATTTTCTTCTCCACCAAAATCCACCGTTAAATTTATTTTTTTCTTCGCCGTCACCGATTTCGATTTGCATGATGCAAATCGAAATCGGTGACGGCGAAGAAAAAAATAAATTTAACGGTGGATTTTGGTGGAGAAGAAAATAGAGGGATTGAGAAGAGAATTGAGGGGTTGAGAAGAAGAGCACGCCTGTAGCGCGAGGTTGAAGAAGGAGAACCGTGAAGACCACGTGGGGGAAGTAGAAGGAGAGAGACAAGAGAGAGATAAAGATTTCCCGCGTTGCCAATGCTCTTGATCGTCTTTACCATGTCAATGCTACCGATCTCGCTGAATTCTCACACGAATATCTTTCATTCCACTCCTATTGCTTGCATGGCAGTTATGTTCGAGCAGTGTTTAGTGTGGATTATGAAGAGGAGAGCATAGGGGAAGCCTTTGGGTTGATACGCAGACTCGCCTTCAAAGGATGACCCATTTCCGAGCTTCATCACGACGTGTATCCTCCTATCCATGGTGCTCGGCTGACTGTCAGCATCCACAACACTGCTTTCTCCAGACTGTCTCGAGCCGGTCCCCTGTTCCCCGTGGATATGCTGAAGAAAATGCCTTTCTTGACAACAGTGAGCGCCGCTATGGACTTGGCATCATCTAATATCCGCACTGAGAGCCTACCGAGGGACATGGATATCACATCAATTCCATCGAATACCGCCTATTCGATACCGGCAACCATGCCAGCCTCATTGCATCCATTGGCGTGGCACACCTTGTACATGGTGAGGTGCTCCTTCGGTATGACTCCTGATGCCACGCCCATTGCATTGCCGAGGAGGATGGTGTTGGAGACGTAGCTGCCAACTGTCGTCCCTACGACGTGCACCTCGTGACCGCTGCTATCAAAGAGATGTCCGACATGGTACGCAGGGGGGGAGGGAGGGGGAGGGTGTCGGGAAGGGCGCGGAAGACAGAGGGCATCAGAGGGTCTGGAGGAGGAGGGCAGAGGGCGAAGGCGGATGTGCGGGAGGGAGTGGAAGGGTGTAGGGGAGGAGGTAGAGGGCATCAACCTGGAGGAGGAGGGCAGAGGTGGAGGGGCGAGAAGGAGGGTGTCGGGGTGGAGCCAGAGGGCAGAGGGCAGCAAGAGGGCCTGGAGGAGGAGGCAGAGGGTGGAGGGCAGAGGAGGAGGAGCAAGAGGGATTGGGAGGGTGTCGGGGAGGAGGAGGGCGGAAGGTGGAGGGCGGGAGGGAGGGGGAGGGCATCAGGCATTGGAGAAGGAAGGGAGAGGGAGTTAGGGTTTTTTTTTGAAAATTTTTAATAGTCGTTGGATAGACCACGAGTTAGATTAACCTAATGATATGGTTGGGTTAAAAGGAAAACTAACGGAGGGTTATGGGTGTGAGACTGTGTGACTATCCGAGATTTCTCATGTAATTCGCGATTACACGGAGTTATGATTGTAATTACAAAATTACTCAGGGTTATGAGTGTAAACTTGCCCTTTCATCTCCCTCCTCCCACCCATCTGAATCCGGCCTGATCAGCGATGAGAGGGCAAGGAGCCCACCGCAGCGGCCATCGGGGTGGAGGGAGGTGACAGACTCATAGCCGGATTTGCCGGATTCATGTGGTTGGGAGGGACATGAAAGGGAAAGTGCAAGTGGGAAGAGAAGAGGGGGTTTGGTCCGTAGGGAGAGAGGGCATATGAAGAGAGAGAAGTGGGAGGAAGTCAGTTATTGTTTCCCTTGGAATTCAGGTTTTCTAACAGAGAAGACCAACCTTCATACCTCTTCTCTCTCTTTGGTAAAGTGAGTAGATTTGGGTCATTAGATGGATTTTGATCCAATGACCGTGATCATTAGCTAATGGAAGTTTCTTGCACCATGGTGCAAGATCCCCAAGTTCATATACGTATACATACATATATACATATATTGTTTGTTTATCATGGCCGTCCCATGTATGCTAAGGCCTCTAATTTTGGATTTTGATTTCGTTTCATCACATGTTCAGAAAGAGGAATTTCGGTGAATTTTATTGAAATTTCATTGAAACCCTCGGAATTCATGGAAATGATTCTAAACTCGTTTTTTCTCTAAATCAATGGTGTCAATGTTTTTATATCAACAAGTAAGACAAAAATGCACAATTGTTTGTAAAATAAAGGTATAGATATAAGTTTTGAAATAGTATTGTCTTCATAATCAGTGCATATGCCGATATGTAGTACCAGCATGCCACCCACGACAAATTAGAAGTAGAAGCCATAATATTAACCTCTTCAACGAGAATACAGTGGCACATCCAATAACAATATAAAAAACATATCAGGTTAATAACGAAGTACAATATAATGTTAAAACTTGAATTCAACTTTCGAACCTTGTATCTTGCTAATTTAGTTCAAATTTAAAAGTAAATTTATGAACTAAATAAAGAATCTTGTTCATACAATATAAAGCTTCCTTCGGCTTAACACAAGCAGAGAAATGGGCGAAATTTCACAATATCAACGAGTTTTGATTAAAGCAATGACTAGATTCGCTTATTTTGTTGCTTCTCTGAGACAACGTGCAATTTCTATGAAATTTTATTGAAATATTGGATAAATAAATAAGGTATCATTTCAATTTCGCTAACATGGAGAAATGAAATTTACAGTTAAATTCAAATTTGCTAAAATTTGAGTCCAAACTATGCTTTAATCTTCAACATGAGGTTGTAGACCAAACTAAATTATGTCGACTATCCTCAATGAATATATCATTTTAGATTAGGTTGAATATGCTCCTACTGTGGACGCATCTTCCTACCAATGAGATTTACTACAATATCCTCACTGCCACTTATCACAAGCTAGGGACATGTTATCCATAGAGGAGCCACCATTAAACAATAAAAAGGTTGTTAAACCATAGATATGAGATAAATTATACTATTATCTATCAAATTCAAGCTATAATACTAACTAGTGGTTGACCCGTGCGTTGCACAATTATAGAAAAAGTATGTAGGTGGAATTTTTAAGGGTAAATTACAAAAAATAGCTCGAACTATACCTCGATTCTCACTTAATAGCCTCACTTTTTACTTGTAACAAATATGGACATGAACTTTCAACTTAAGGGTTTAACATCGTCGTATAAGAGCTGTTGAAGATTATGGAGGCATTTATTTAAGACAGCGATGTAACATCATGTCCCTCTATATTACAATTGAAAATTGAGACTTCTAATTGGGAATCGAGGTATAGTTGGGGTTCTTTTTTGTAATTTACCCAAATTTTAATGATAAATCAAAAGAAAATGCGCATATGCAAAATACGACTTTTTAAGTTAATTATAAACTAAGTTTTTTATGCTATCGATCAAATATGTTTTTCCTGTTTCTATAGAAGCTATTTTACTAAAATATCACACGGTTAAGTCAAGTGAAAAAGTTTTGAGCGACATCTAGCAATATTATCATTTAGGTGAGAAGGAAGTTGACGAAAATATATGCAATGTTGAAGATATTATTTGGTAAATATTATCTTTATACTCTTAAGAAAACGATACTTTGAATGTTAAAATTACATTAGTACGCATATTATTCAGAAAATTTGCACTGACTACAAAGATTAGATGTATATTATAGTATGCATGCATGGAATTTTGAGCAGGAAGAAATTAATATATTGATAAGTTTAGGGTATATTCTCCATGGACATCTGCAGACACGAAATGTGTCACTGAGTAATTGATAATTTATAGTAATGCAAATTCTAACAATCATGATATTTTAGACTTTAAACTTTTATAATACAAACCACTAAATCAACAGGAAGCTAACTAATTCGTATTTATATTTGAGATTCTAAGAATCAGTTGATGTATTCCTATATTAAAATCCATAGTGATGAATCTCTATTTCATCATCTTTATTCTATCATTTTGTCCTTAAAAACCCTAGTAAATGCATGTAAATATGCTTAATCCATGCATTTTAGCTATCATGCATCATTGTGTAAAAAGTGTATAAAATACGATTTTTGAAGCAAAAATTATAGAATAAACAAAAGAAAATAAAAAGAATAAAATATTGCAAATATTTTATGACCCGAAACCCCGAGCCCTAGGCATCTCGATGACTAAGTCGACAAGGAATAAAGTAGGGGAGATACAATAAATTCCTTATTCATTTAATTTATTTTTATTCAATTTTGGACCTATTTTTAATTCTACTTTTTGTACTTCAAATAAAGAAACTTTTAACATAAAAGTTGTAGATAATTAAATATTGAAAAAATGCAAAATTGATTTCATGCAAAAATAATGTACAGATAAAAAGTAATGATCTAAATAAAATTCCAAAATGCCAACTTCCCAGACTCATATCTCTCAAATAAAAACTCAAAATATATCAAAATCACCTTTAATTGAATATAACTTTTAATAACCTATTTAATAGAAGTGGGTTCATATTTTTGGAGTTACAATTTGAAAGTTAGGTTTTGGACCCCTATTGTATACTTATACCGATTAAAATATTCATTTTATTTATACTCATTATTTTTATAATTTTATAGTTTTATAATTTTTTAAATATTATTTATAATATATCTGTATATGAAAATTGGAATAAAAACATAAATAAAGTCTTAAATAAAAGACTTGTATCAAATACATAGGCAAAATACTTATACATGTACCTATAGAATTGAAATGACTATTTATTTAATTGTATATATCACTTCATAAAAAATAAAATAAAAATATATTTAAGTGTATAAAATTAAGTTATAAATATATAAAATAAAAAAATTAAATTAATAAAAATATAAATATAAAATAAAAATAAAAGATTAAAAATATAGATAAATATACCTATATAAAGCCCTTAAAAGGTAAACTATAATTCTAGAGCTTGAAAAAATAAATAAAAACCATAATAAAATAACTAGAAAGTAATAAATAATTTTCATTTTATAATCTAAAATTAATAACATTGTTTATTAATTTAAATTGATTTTATAAATATTTTTCCATGGATTTTTCTGGTTGGCCCACGTAGACCAACCAGATCTCTCCGTTGGTTGACCTCAGTCAACTCTCTGACCGAGGTCTGCAATACGTCAGAATCGAGTTTTTGTCCTATTTCGCGGATTTATCGAGGCTAACCCTTGCAATTTTTCGTGATGAATCCTTCTTGACTTTTTCTCCTCACCCATCGATCTTACATGCCCGATGTTTACATCGGGGGTTGCGCCGTCGATTCGCTCGATCTTCATCGATTTTGAAGCCCACTCGTCAACGTGTATAAAAACACATCCGATCTTCCATTTGATATTTGATCTCTCTTCTACCTTCAAATCCTTGACCTAGGTACCTGAAAATCCTCCTAATGACAGCAGGAGTCGATTTCATCCTTCAGGGGTCCGCGATGGCGTTGAATCGAGTCGGTGCAGCTCGTCGGAGTTGCGTCGCCAGAGCTTGTTACGAGCGTCACCTCGATGAGCTTTTCTCCTCTCTTTTGTGTTCATTGAATTCCTTAGTTTCGCAGTAGTCAATATTTGCAAGTCTCAATCATCGATTTCATCAAACATCATGAGAACCACAAGATATCTGGCCGGTGGGGTTTCTTGCTTCGTCGGCTAACCCTGATCATTCGCGACGCCTTACCGTCCGCTTCACCTCCTCACCTCCCTCCTCCACGCTTCTTGCACGTCACAGGCACCCCCATCCACCTTGTTCTTGCAAATAACGGGATACTCGTTCCTCCTCCTCTATCGTACGTCGGAGAGACGTCGCCCGCTTCACCTATGCCTCCATTCGCCAGCCGCAGGGTCGTGGCAGTTTGCTCGCGACCCTTTTAACTTTTTTGCAGGTACCTGGAGCTCAGAAGGCACCTGGGGGCGATTTTGGGATGCACTGGAGCTACCTGGAGCTCTTCCGTGACCTCGTCGTCGTGGCCAAACTCCGGTGGGTGCCAACGGTGTTGGACGCCACCAGCCATTAGAGAAACTCTGCATGATCATCGGGCACCATTTTGGAGTAGAACGGATCACTGGAGAGGTTAGATCTCGTCGGGGGAACTTCACATCGGCAGAGTTCTTTCCCGTTCATCTATCATCACTCCCCACCATTGGATCGTAAAGGCACCCCATGTCGAGCAACATCCATCAGATTTCGTTCGCCTATATCCATTGGATCGTCATCAATGTTCTAATCTCAACCATCCGTGGTGAACCGATACCATGCGTTGGAGGAGCGACACATGTCTTAGTGAAGAAGATCCAGTCGTTCGCTCCTGCTTAGGCGTGGGTATTTTGCACTTTTTCCCTCGCCATTTTTGTATTTACTATTTGAACCAGAATCTTTCATTTGTTGTTGTTTTTATTCTGTGTATTCTGCAACCCCCCCCCCCATAACTCTTTGTATTTACAATTTGATCATGGCCACGTCACCGCACGTGACACATCACGTGGGGTGGACATTTTGCGGCCGAACCCTCTCAGGTTTGCATACTTGTCTTTGGTCCATAAACATTTCTATTCAGATGTAATAATATTCTTAGAAATTTTGCAATTTAGCCTCCAAGTTTTTGATAATTACATTTCAGTCCCTTGTCAGTGGAGCATGTGTTCACACACGTGATTTTGGTGCAATTACAGGAGGGCCCTCGTGGCTTTGCATACTTATGATTGGCCTTGGAACATTTTTATTGTGTTATATATTTTGGGAAAAATTACACTGTGCACCCCTAACTTTGATTTATTTACAAAAACGCCCTTGCTAGTAGTATAGTTTCTTTTTGTTGTCTCTATTTATTTTATGCATCTATAAACCTCTAAAAAAAACCCACAAAATAGACTCAAGCTCATGCTGCATTGATCTTTCACACACATATTTTTAATTTGCATTTTGAAGCATATTATTCTTTATAAAAAAATAAAAAATTGTCATTTTCATCCTTGTTTGCATTCTAAACCCATAAAAAATACAAAACCATTTTAAAAAAAATCTACAAAAAAGTATTTTATATGTATTCAAGTATTTTACAACTTCAGACCAAAAACCACTAAAAAATATATAAGAAAACTCATAAAAATTGAAAAACTCTAAAAATCTCTATAGAAATATAAAAAATCCATAAAAATCATAAAAATATAGTTTCTATCTCTGAATTTTCTATGTACTATTATCTATATATTAAAATTAATTTGGAGAATTTTTAACTCTATTTGATGTTTTGTATCTCCAATTTAATTTCATGTATTTATTTTAAACCCTATTTTGGGTATTTTTACTTTAAAAATATATTTAAAAATTAGCAAAAATTTGAAAAAAACACAAATAGTAAAAATTTATTTAGAAACTGAAAATATTTTATTTCCTATATTTTGTTATTTTTATCTACTTTTTATCTATTTCTTACCTATATATAACTTTATATCTCTATTTAAAAAAATATAAAATATATCAAGAAAATAGAAAATCAAAAACTTAAAAATCAAAATATAAAAATATAGAATTAAAAACCCACAAAAAGTGTAACTTGGTTAGGTGTTTGAGAGATATTTTGTGCTTTGATTTCTATCTTGCCTGCTTCAGTCCTTTGCTTCCTGTGTTCGACCCCTGCTTATTTACCACTATACAATCTTGGTAGGGTACAGTAAGTCTTAACTCTTTCTTTTAATTGCTTTATTACTTGTATGGGTTAATTGTTGAACAACGAGAGGATTTGAGTAGTCGCCTCAGCGACAGTGAGCCTGAATTCTCAGGCCATTATTTAGCGACTCCTGTCTTATCGTTTTTCAAATGGCGTCGTTGTGGGGAGCATCATCTTGTAGAGTAGATTTTATCTCTTCACTTGCTTAGCCATTTTCGATTATCTCTCTTTGCTTAATTATTAATTTCGAACTGTCTGACGTCTCTTTCTTGTCTTCTTGCGAGGGACCACTGACCGAGGAGGATCGCGTAGGTGATATGCAATCTTGGAAAGCGGAGTAAGATATTCTACCCTAGCCGACAGAAGAGAGCAGGAGGCTCTTGAGAGAGAGAGAGGATAGTTTAGGATTTTTACTTTTTGGTGAGAGAGAGAGATTTATTTGATTATCAATTTGTAATAATACATGTACTCTGGACTTTGGACATTAGAGCCTAATTTCCAAGTGTTTGTTTACTTCGGGGCTCATCGTGGATTTATGAATTTTTATCGCTTTCTTTCACTTTGTTTCCCGTGATTTGTGCTTTCCACCTTTTTTCTATTTGTTTTGTGTAATGTGCCCTTAGTTTTTAGGCTTGCTTGATCGTGTAATCTAAGACCACTTACCTAACTATTTTGCATGTACCTATAGTCTTCACGTTTGGACTTAGAATTTAATTAATTGCTTTGGCACTTAGTTTGAAACCGCATGCCATGAGAGTCCTCCATACAATACTTGTAGGACCCATTGTGGTGGGCACCGAGAAGGCTCCAAGATCGGGCTTTAGGTTTTACTCTTCGTGTTTTACATTTGGTTCTTCACGCTAGCAATTGCCTGCTTAAGACGATTTCTGTGTGCATTTCGTCATATAGTATAGGCTTATAAATTCATATTTTCCATCTCGCATGGAGAGAGCTGGGAAGCACTGTAAGTCTTCTAGCTGAGTATTCATTTATGTACTAAGGTGAGATTTCCATCTTAGTGTCACTTTGCATTGCTTTTTCGTCCTTCTCTCTCTGTTTTTGGATCAGTTAGGAATTAGAGAAAACACAAAAACATTAGGCACTTGTATTGAAACTATTCAAAACAAGTGATAACACAAAAAAAATAAAAAAGGAGACTGCTAACAATACTTGACCTAAATAAAAATAATTAATTGCACTCATTGCTTTACGTGAACAAAGCCTTCATTTGTTTTCAGGTTGCATTGGAAGGTCTCCTTCCTAGTGAGAGAGCGACTTTGTAAGGATTAGAGCCCAAAACTCATTATATGTCTGCCTTGTGTATCGCCTAGATTTCCGAAGTATTGGCACTTCTATCGTACGTAGACGAGTAGGGCTTGGTCAGCAATGATGCTCTCTGTTGTGTAGAGCTGCAACCTCTTTTGAAGTATCGAGCATAGGCCACTCCTTCATAGGGGTGTCTGTCTCATCGTCTTGTGTCCGAGTAGGTTCTTGCACGCTCACGGGTAATTCCGTTGTGAGCGAGATCTGAAGTATTGGTTTTACCTATCGGCTTCCTCCCTCTATTTCTTTGTTTTGAGTAGGGATCTAGGAAGGGTTATAAGGACCTTAAAAAGTGCAGACTACATGTTACAGAGGAGGAGGACAAGTACAGGATACTTTTCCGGCAGTACTCTCTCTCCTATAGGCGTAGCGCTCTAAGGACTCGTTGAAAGATAAATTTCCTAAATTCAAATCTAAAACCAACAAAGATAATTGTTGAACCTTCACGGCTTCACGGGTCGAGTCAGTGAATCCATTGTTTTGAGGTTTGATTGATTAGTTTTATTAAGGTCAGGATTAAAAACATCGCGCAATTGTGCAATTTTGCCTCCTTCCCTGTTGTTCCTTTCTCATTGTGATCCATTCTACTTTTTTCACTCCTTTTGTTTCTCATTAACCTCCGTATCTTTCATCCACATCGATCATCCTCTTGACCTCCGAGATGGAGATGAATAAATAGTTTGGTCGAGACTCCGTCGACACCCATACCAGTTCCATACACTTGCCTTCTCCAATAATTCGAGGCTATTCCTGAGAATCCGGTTCAAACTCTGTGAACTGATCTCCATACTCCCCACCTTCTTCAATAAATCAAGATCACTCTTGTCCCGAACTGTGCCTGATTTGTATGGACATTGATTTCACTCCTTGTACATCGCCATCCTTAACAAAGTTCTGTGTTGACCTTATTACAAAATACTTCTCTCCACATGGTGCTGCAATTCAGACTGATCGAGGCATTCTTCCATGTGCAGATCGAGAACCCGATTTCGAGCCAGAAATCCAAGAAGAATCTGAGATGGCTGGTGGAAGAGGAAAGGGATCAACTCCCCAACCTAAAGAAGAAGTAGTCAATCCGGAAGGGTAATATACCACGCAAAATGAGGTCAATAGCCAGTTGCTTGCATCCATACAAGCAATTCAGTTGCAGCTGACCAATCAAGCCCTAGTCTAACCGCCTTCCAAGATATGCTGAATGATCTGAGGAGGAGGGTTGATGTAAAAAGGACAAAGAGGGGATGAGATGGATCCTGATCAAGAGTTTAACTTTGGTGGTGCGGGAGATGAAATTTCAGTGGGGGGACCTGACTTTGACAAAAGGAATGCAGGACCACCGCTGTTGAAGCTTACTTTGAAACATACATACAATCCGGGAGTGGGACGTATCACTGAGTGGATCTAAATTCCACAAATCCATGTCCACTTTGGGCCGAAGCTGCATTTCATGTCCATGCTTCCCATATTTCATGGGAACACCACTGAAAAACCATATATCCACCTCAAGAAGTTCGGTCACATCTGTGCTACTGCTCACTATCTCGGTATTCCATTGGGGTAGTCAAGATGACTGCCTTTCCCTTCAGCCTGCAGGACACAGCCTTGTATTGGTTCGACCACTTGGGAAAGGTGGTCACAACCTGGGAGGAACTAAAATATGCATTTCTACACAAATTCTACCCTCTCGGTCGCTTGAATCAGATGCGCACTCACATCTCCAGTTTCTGTCAACAACCCCACGAAACTATCCCTGAAGTATGGGAAAGATTCAAAGATCTCCAGGAGAAGTGTCCCCACCACGAGATTCCAAAGACTAATCTCGTTCAACACTTTTTTGGCGGGTTGACACTTGAAAGCCAAAAGCTCGTTGATTCCACTTGCGGTGGCTCTCACTTTAACAAGGACGAGGACGTTGTGTGGAATGTTTTTGAGGAAATGACTGAAGTAGAAATCACCCCATCCTCGTCGCGCACTTACATGAAGATGTCGGCCACCGTTAGCAAGCTAATGAACATGGTCGCCCATGCTGGAGACAAAGACGGGAGCTCCAGCCTGAGTATGATAGGGGGCCACCTGTCCAAGGTAGATATCATAGAGAAGAGGTTGCAGGACCTAGAAAACTTATCAGTGATTGAGAAAGGAAACATGGCTTGGAAAAGCTTGACATGATCTCACAACAGTTGGAGCAGCTCGTCCGTGCCTTGAACGCCAACATGTGCAACTCTGTTTTTGCCTCCGCCGAGATGTCCGCTGAGAAGAAGGAGCCTTCACTGAATCAAGCACCTCAGCTGACTCCACCGCAAACCCAACCTGTTCAGCACGTGTATCATGTGCAGGTTCCGGAGCAGCCCCGTAGTCCCAAACACAGATGATTGTATATCAGCCAGAGCCTCAGCTAGCTTATCCTGAGCAATTCTATCCACCTCCACCACTGATTCAAGAAGTTAACCGTGTCTGGAACAATGAGGCACAACCGACCTATCCTCAAGGACATTCTTTGGGTCAGAACTTGGCAACCGGCCCTATCATCAGCAGCAACAGGGTGGAGACCCTTCCAGCCCCCATATCCGCACCAGCCTCCATCTTAGGGGGAAACATGGAGGCAGAACTATCATAATGGTCCACAACAGTCCAGATATCGCTACCATAGCAACCGTTGTCCGGTATCATTAAAAAAACTCACAATATTCCTCCAATCCTTCTCCTCACCAGTTTTCACAAGGGTACCATGTAAATCCTTGAACTTGACATATCTCGGATCCTATATAATAAGATCGGCTCGTAAAGAGGAAACCGGCAGAATTTGTTTCGTGTGAATCGGACTTCGTTTCGATTTGTTATGAATTTCGGAAGAAAGAGAAGTAAGGAAGGCTAAGATGTCATTAATCCATAATGACTGTCATAAAGACTAATTAAACGTGATTAAAGAAATTAATGACGATTGAAAGCTGCTAATGATCATTAGTAAACACTAATCAATAGTTAACAAAAGATATGCGTAAGCCGCGAAAGTTAAATCGCGATTAATGAAAGTTAATCACGATTAGTGTTAATTAAGCGTCATTAGCGAATCTAGAATCCTCTAGAATGTTCTAACTTAAGCTCCAAGTTTGGGATAAGTTTTGGCTAAAACCATGGGCCAAAACCATGGGCCGCTAAACCATGGTTAAGGTCTAAACCATGGTTTTCTACCATGGTTAGTGGTTTTTTGGGGCCTATAAATAGACCCCCCTACCCATTCATTCTCTACAACTTACACTACCACCACCCCAAGGGCTAGGGTCGAGAGGTTGGGAGGAGGAGTGGGAGGCGAGGGAGGAGCGCTAGCGAAGCGCTGCCGGGAGAACGAGGAGAAGAAATGTATGATCCTCTCTTAGTTGCTTCGTAAGCTAGGCTTTCAATTCATACTCTTCTTCTTCCAAGTTTTGTTTTTGATTCATATTTCTTTCCGATTCGCTTTTCCTGTTGTGGTTCGAGGAGAAATCTGTGTAACACCCTACTTAGGTGCGGGCGGCTATGCACGTCAGTGACCCTGTGATTCGTCACACGTTCACTCATCTAAGACGCGTGGTGTCTACCGATTCTCCATCATTTATGTTTCTATTCTTCGTATTATGCTTTTATAGTTATTTCGATGGAGAAATCTGTGTAATACCCTACTTAGGTGCGAGCGGCTGTGCACGTCAGTGACCCTGTGATTCGTCACACGTTCACTCACCTAAGATGTGTGGTGTCTACCAGTTCTTCATCTCTTGTTGTTGAGTATTCTTTCAGTTTCATTGTTATTTTCCTCTCGATTGATTTTATGGAGGAAACTCTTTTCGTTTTTATTTTGAAATATGTCCCGATATAAGGGGAAACTCTGCCGAAATTTTCCGAGAAATATGTCCCGATATAAGGGGAAACTCTGCTGAAATTTCCGAGAAATATATCCCGATATAAGGGGAAACTCTGCCGAAATTTTCCGAGAAATATATCCCGATATAAGGGGAAACTCTGCCGAATTTCTAAGAGAAAATATGTTCTTGACGTATTCGTGTTCTTCGCGTTCTTCGTTCGTTCTTCGCGTTCTTAACATGTTCTTAGCGTTTTGATACGAAAAATGAAATTCGATCTTTTCAGGAGCCTTGAATTAGCCTTTCTAAAACGAAACTCGATAAAGCCTTGCATACACGAGAGAGAGCTCGATTAGGTAACGAAATCCTTCTTTTTGCTGTTGGGTTTTCATACGAAATTATTGAAATTCTTGATTTTGTGTTCTTTGCTACGAAGAACCCTAATTTTGGCTATTTTTGAAAAAGTCTGAAGAATTGCTTTGTAATTCCCACTAAAATAAGATTTACACATCAAATTGATGCGTTGGCTCTGAAAGTTAGGGTTTGGGAGTTATAGGCATAAATAGGAGTATACATATGGTTATGAATAATATATATGTGAGTCGATACCAAGTATTGCGGTTTATGCAAATCAAAGACTTAACGAAAGAATTACATCATGTGAATTGGTGTGATTTGAGTTGGATCCTGAAAAAGGATCATGTGTCACGATAAGGATGACCGGGAGTAGTACTACAGGTCGGGCATGCAACCTGTAGGTTGTCGGAAGGAACCCGTATTGGCATTTCCCTACCTAGGTGGTACACGGTTGCCCTGTTATGATAAGTGCACACAAATTGAATGTTTTGCAATGCGTGGTACCGGGAGCCAATATATTCGGGTTGGAACGACGGAAGATGCAGTCGTGTCATTTGGAGGCACGAGTGGTTCAATAGCGGCTGGGTCACGATAACATGTATTTAAAGCCGCTAGGTTATATGATTAAATGTTAGCCTGAGGTTTTAAGCAACCGAGTCCTCGAGGACGATGTGCTCATTTGATTTTCCAGGCTGAGGGTTGAGACCCTGTTTAATAAAGAAAAGGAAATTGTCAGGGTAGTATTGGAGGATTGGTTGAGGCGACGTGTGGCGGCATAAGCTTACCAAGATCAACACAATCTCCAATCCCGAAGCATCCACAGCTTCGGAGTTCAAGAATGGTGGGGTTCCCCTGGACTAATCCCTGATGTGGAATATAAAGGAATAAGACTTAAATTAATGAAAAGGAATGAAATTTTGTGATATCAAGTTTTGAAAAAAATTACACAATTTATTTGCTTTTCTCTTCTTCGTTACTTAGCATTCGCTAATTTTTATCCTATGATTTATGGAAAACCCAACAGGTATCGGTGAGCCATAGCAAGGATTTTAAAAATTCATCCGGCTTACATACTAGACATCCAGCCAACCACAATAGCTTTACTCTTTAAGGTAGTTAGTAATCTTTTGTATATTTTCCTTTCAAGCTGATGTACATGTAATGGTTATGGTGGGACAATGTATTCTCTAAACTTTATTTTGTGAATGGAAAAGTGTTGAAATACTTTCTTCCGAGTATTTTTTATTTGCAGTATATTTCAGAATGTTAGTTGTGATTGCTGAATAAATTATTGCTGAGTAACCAGATCCGGATATGGGAGGATCCGACGGCCCAGGAAACGGGGTCGTTACAGATTGGTATCAGAGCTCGGTTACTCCAGTAATTTATTTAGTAATTAATAACTATGAGCGGTATTCAGAAACTAAGGTTGTATTAAGATCCTTTGATCTTAATAAATGACTGCAGTACCATTCACAAGTCATTGTCCCTGATGTACATCATGCTAAGACATATAGGCTCTGACTTTTAACCTTAACTCATCCCAGGATCATGCAGATTAAGACATGTCTAGACAATTAGCGGCTATGATAGTGATGACCCATGAGATGGATCAAAGGTAATAGGCATTAAAGCGAAGACTCTGCCACTATGAGAGATCAAAGTCCTCCAGACCCACAGATAATAGAGTTGAGGGTTCTATTCATCCTCGTAAGAAAGAGTCTAGATACCATCGGTCCATAGAATTTGGTTGCTCATACTCCAGTTAGAGGAGCGATGGAGGAGGCACTTCGTAGAAACACCAAAACAAAGAAGAATATTTGATTCCTATTGTAAGGATAAGATTCCGATATAAGAACAAAACCATTATCTCAGTTGGAACCAGGAGGTCAATTATAATTCAAGAAGATCTTAGAAAAAGGTGTGGGACATATTGCAGGACATCACTCACCTGCTTATCTGCTATTTATCGAAATGAATTACTTTGATCTTATACTAGGAATGGATTGGTTAGAAAGGCATCATGCATGCCTTGACTGTTTCCAGAAGACAGTAACATTCCACCTTCCTAACTCGATAGAGTTCCAGTTCATTGGAAAGACATCCAATGATAATATCAAATATATCTCTACATTGAAGGTACAACAGTTGTTAGAGCAAGGGTGCCAAGGTTATTTAGCTTATGTATCCACTACATCAGGGTCAGAAAGAATGATAGAAGATGTGCCTATAGTGTGCGAGTTTACTGATGTATTTCCAGAGGAACTACCTGGATTACCACCTGAGCGAGAGATTGAATTTGAAATCTCTCTCGTACCTGATACTCAGCCTATCTCTATCCCTCCGTATAGGATGGCACCAGCTGAGTTACGAGAGTTAAAGGTACAATTGCAAGAACTGTTAGATAAAGGATTCATTCGTCCTAGTACTTCACCATGGGGTGCACCTGTCTTATTTGTTAGGAAAAAGGATGGCTCGATGCGGTTGTGCATTGACTATAGACAACTAAACAAGAGGACAATAAAGAACAAGTATCCTCTGCCAAGAATAGATGATCTCTTTGATCAGTTACAAGGTTCAACTGTGTATTCCAAGATTGATTTAAGATCTGGATACCATCAGTTGAAAATTAAAGATACAGATATTCCCAAGACAGCTTTTCGGACTAGATACGGGCATTATGAATTCTTAGTTATGCCTTTTGGACTAACAAATGCCCCAGCAGCCTTCATGGATCTCATGAATAGAGTATTCAAGGAGTTCTTAGATCACTTTGTAGTAGTCTTTATTGATGATGTGCTTATTTACTCAAAGGATAAGTATCTGCATGAACATCATCTCAGGAAGGCACTTGAAACTCTAAGGAAGAACAAACTGTATGCTAAATATAGCAAATGTGACTTCTGGCTATCTGATGAATCTTGGATTCATCACTCCAAATCTCATTTATTAAGCTCAATTCCCTAAAAATCAGCAGCATATCGGCATCTATTTCGCATAATTAGCATTCAGGCATGATTGCATAAGAATTGCATTTTAGCATTAATTTCTGCATAAAATAAGAAGCCAAAAATCCAAACCAAAAATGACCTGTAAATAGCCTAACTTCCCCTATTTTTAACTCCTTCATGCTAACTCCGAATAACTCAAAACCACTTCCATTGTGTACATATCACTCACAAGAGTAAATGAAAATCACTAACTCAAATAAGTGGACCAAAAACCCAAACCCTAGTTTCGGGATTTGCGGACTAAAAGCCACATATCTTCCCCATCTAGTGTCCGATTTGATCCTACTCACTTTTGAACTAATGCACATTCAATTATCTTCAAAACAAGACCAAGTTCAAGTGAATCGGAGCTCGTATGTGAAAGTTGGGTTTTGGGCCTCTTTTGTACATTGTATTTTCGCGGTTTTTGACCTTGTATTTTATGTACTTATTTTCTTCATTAATAAAAATCCAAAAAAATTAGATTAAGGTCTCTTTTATTTATCTTTGAGTTTTCCATATTTTTCCAGATTTTTATCTTGTTTTAAAAATGACAAAAGAATACAAAACCTAAAAATAAAGGTATTCTAGGTACATGGGATACCCCAAAAATTCACTTTTCACATTTGACCGAATTTGGCTTTGATGTCTTCATGAAAGTTGTAGATCTCTTCAAGACGAGCATTTTTCGTGAAGAAACTTTTTCGATCCGAGGTTATTTGCTATTTTTTATCTATTTTACAAGAGGTTTTATTTTCGATTTTTCTGGTGCTGACACGTGGCAGCCCCAAAGGCCGCCACGTGTCAGCGTTTTTTGGGTTTTTCTTTATATCGTTTTTATAAAAAAAATAAAAAAAATAAAAAAGCACCTGCATGTGCAGCGCACGTGCCACCGCCGCACGCGCATTGCACGTGCGCCCGCTCCCTCTCCCCTCAACCCCCTGCCACGTGTCCCCTCTGCGGCCGTTCGATCAGCGACCGATCGAACGGCCGCTGGCCTTCGTCTCCTCCCAACTCCCTCCTCCGAAAACTCCGTCGGCCGCCACCCAATCTCACGCGCCGCCGCATCCCTCGCCAACGACCTCCTCCGCAACCCCCGGGTTCATCTCCTCTATCCTCGCATCCCCCGACGTTCTCGCGCACCGTCAAACCACCTCCCGTATCAGCCTATTAAAACCCTCGACGACCTTCCCGCCCCCCATCCGCCGATCCTCGTCGAGAATCCATTCTCCGGTGGTGACAGCCCGTGAGCAATCCTCCATCCTCGCCGGCGTGATCCGAAACCCCCCCGGTGCTTCGTCGCAGCGACACCTCCAGCGCTGCTTGCTCCGGTTCCGCCGTCGAGCTTTCTTCTTCCGGTAATCTCTTTCTCTCTCTCTCTCTCTGTCTCCTCTCTCTCTCTCTATCTCGCTCTACCTCTCCGCTCCGAGCTCTTCGCTCCGCTCGGAGCATCCCTTCCTCTCCGCCCCTCATCTTCGTCGCCCGAGGCTACGCCAACAGCAACCTTCGTCTTCGACTTCACGCCCCACGCCACCGCCAGGAACGTTGCTCCTCCTCCACCAGCTACTCGGCCTCCTGACGCTTTGGCCGAGCCGACCAACGCCTCGCCGCTCACCATCGACTCCAACACCACCAGCGCCATCGAAGGCCCACGGCCGTGTGTCGGCTGTGCAAGGCGACGCCACCGACTTCTCCTCCGTCTCGCTTCAGCATGAAGCTCCTCGACATCGCCGCCTTCGCCTTCCTCCGGCTTCATCGACAACCACCGCGGGCCCGCTCCTCCGCTACGCCACCACCTCCATCGGCCTTCTCCGATGCACCGAGCTCCGCCGCTTTCCCCCCCTCTTGGCCGTGTGTCGGCCAGAGGCAGGCCAACACCTCCGACCCCCTTCGCCACCGGGCGCGACGCCCGAGACCTCCTCACGCACGTGCGAGGCACGTGCGTCCCAGGGAGGGACGTCAGCAGACCGTCAGCCAGGTCACGTGCGTCGCACGTGACCTTGGGCAAACTTCAGAAAAGCCCCCGGAGAACCATTGATTTACATTTACGTCCCAATCCAGCAGGTCACGTGCAACGCACGTGACCACCTTGGAGAAATTTCAGAACCCCCCCCCCCCTCACTGCTGGTAATTAAGTTTAGGTCCCCTCTGCATTATTTTTATTTATTCAGTTTGCATCTGCACCCCTGTCTTTGTCATCCATTATAGACCTCTTCATTGCATCATTTTATTTATTTAAAAATAGCATTTTGTTCATCTTTTAATTCTCTACATTTTGCCATGCTGTGGATATTTTTGCGATTTACGGTTGATTAATAGATAATTGTTTTGTGAAAATTGGAATATTTTGCCCAATCTGTGCTCTGAAATTCATAGTTAATTAATCGTTGTCCTAAAAATTCTCCAAAAATCAAATGTCGTAGAGATTACTTTGATTAACATTGTGCCCAAAAATCTTTGCATTTGCATGCATCATTTGCCCTGTAAAAATCATTTGTGCATTTCAATGTTTGATTGTTAATAGGTATTAAACACCACATTTTCGAGATTTCGGATTTTTCTGGGATCCATCACCTAGTGATAGATCTTAGACAATTTTATTTCTTGAAAATAAGTAGGTTTAATATTCATTATAATTAAATATTAAAAATCATTCTGTTTGCAGTTAAAAATCCATAAAAAAATCATATTGCATCCAAAAATTCCAAAAAAATTACAATGCGCTTATTTCATCATTTTTTACATCTCGGCCAAGTTTCGTATTTTTCGGACACCGTTTGAACGTATTTTACATTTTAGCCCCTAAAATAGGCCGAATTTGCATTTTGCATCTCATATTGCATTGAAAAAATTCCAAAAAAAAACCACCTTGAAAATCGAACTCAAAATTGAATAGACATTAATCTAAGTTGTTCCTTTGCCTCCTTGTGATCGACCTTGGGACTTGCCCAAGTAAAATAAACATAAAAACCACTTGATTAAGATTGAATAAAAATTGTGGTTATTTCTTGACTGTTTCCGATTGCCGCCTACAACGAACGTCTTTAATTATTATTTCACACTCGAACGATAAAAACACATTCTTATCGCGGCTTTCGCGGGGCACGTCAGATGGCGCCGTTGCCGGGGAGGCCAACGACTTAGTTTTTTGTTTTGAAAATTTTTTTGTTCGGTTTTTCGAATTCGGGTAGTCTGACCCCCGAATCCTCCACTGTAAATCCTATTTTATTTCTTGTATTTATTTTTCAGCATTTTATTATTTTCTGAGTCACTCTCTTACACCCATCTCTCTTATTTTTCTTGCGAGGTACCCGGCGCACGTGGAGCGGTTTTTCAAGAAACCGACGCATCTTCACCGACATCCGAGAAAGCCGCAAATTAATTTAAGATCGAGTCGAGTCGTGAGAGAGCATAGAGTCTAGGTTTTTAATTTCTGCAAATTTCCATTTCTGCTCATTTACAGCGGTGTCCGTTTGGACTCTCGCGCATGTAAAAAAGACCTTGAACTTTTCTGTGGTGTGTCGTGGCCTGTTTCACTCTCCGGTGAGGGTGGGGCCCGACTTGAGTGGCGATTAGGATAGACCTGCACATACGGCTCTTAGAGCATTTTTATTTTTACTTGTGCTCGTAGGATCTTAAGCCACACTGCACATTAACTGAGACGCACTTTAGATCGTTCAACTTAGCCGAAAATTTAACTCAATTCTTCCCGCTAATAGAACTATCTGCTTAGGTGCGGTTTTTATCGGCTTGCATGCATATAGAATAATTTTTAAAATTCTGTCTAGCATCCCACATGGAGATTGCGAGGAGGTACTGTAAGTCTTCTAACTGAGCATTCATCATAGTTTTCCGCGTGCTTCGGCTTTTCCCGAATTCCTCTCTCTTGTTTTATCACATAAATCTAAAGGAAATTGGGACTGGACGGTAGACGTGTATTTGTGTTCATCTAAATTCTTCAGTGATCGCCTCAATAAAATTGGGACTGCTAAATAAAGCGATCTTAAAAAATCCATAAAATCAAGAATTTCTGCGGGGAAAGCAACCCCGACATTGTCTGATTTTATCTTGCAGCGAGGAGAGAGACACACACTAGGATAGAGCCCAGCTCCAAACCTAACAGCTCGTTTAAACGGCTTGCAAGACTTGAATTATCACCAATTAAAACCAACAAGATAATTGACCGGACCGTTGCGGTCTTCACTTTTGAGTTGAGTTGGTGAAACAACCCTTGTATTGTGTTTGATTGTGCGTAGCTCATCAACGAATACCACACAATTGTGTCTACATCATAGAACATCTTGTTGACCCCGAGAATGGAGGACTGTGGTAATTTTTGTTCAGGCTTGTCTCTCTCTACCACAAACTCCTCAATCTCAAAAGCCTAGAGAAACTCTTACTCTGGACCTGCTTGGCCTCCGGGAAACCATTCCCAAGAACTCAATTCTTACGATTCCTTCTTCTTCCTAGAAGGAGGACAGACCCAAACTGTCTCTCTATCACCAAAAATCGAGGACAACTATTACATCAATTCTTTCCAATCTATTAACTCGAACCCTTTATATTCTGAAGGTGAAGAAGAAGAGATGCCCCCAAAGATGGCTTCCAAAAAAGACCCTGAAGATGAAACAAATGAGGACGCCATTCAAATGATCCTAGCAAGATTGGCTGCATCTGAGCAGCAACAACAGTTACTAAGGACACAACTTGAGCAGTTGAATGCTGGGGAGGAAGTGCCAATGGAAGCCGCTTACAACCCTGGACAGTACCAAGTGTGGAATTATTTACAGCCACCACAACCGACGATCCACTACGAATTGAAACCACATTTCGTCAGTCAATTACCCCAATTCCATGGTAATACGACTGAGGAGCCATATGAATTCCTGAGGGACCTGGAGCTGATATGTTCTAATCTGAGGCACCCACAATCAGCCAAGACTACATTCGTCTCACTGCACTTCCTTTCGCCTTGAAGAGGAAAAGCAGACTACTGGGTGAAAAACTTGGGGGTGACTGTGACGACTTATGAGAGGTTCAAAGACCTCTTTCTGAAGAAATTCTACCCCTTGAGCCGGACCAATCAAATGAGGACCCGCATCACCAGCTTCTCTCAGATGTCCAATGAACCACTCTGTGAGGCATGGGACCGGTTTAAAGACCTACTTCAGAAATGTCCTTGCCATAACCTGGACAATCACATCCTAGTCCAGTCTCTTTACTCCGGTCTAAATTCATGAGACTCAAGGATTAGTTAGCGTTGCCTGCGGAGGGAATTATACATCACGTGGGCTGAGACCGTCTGGAAAATACTGGAGCAGATGGCAGAAACAAGCCGGCCTCAAATTGCCAGTAGAGCATACACTGATTCCCTGAACACCCTTCAAGCCAAAGGTGGGAGGCAGACGGTGGCAGAAATAGCTGAGGACTTGATTCCAAGCATGCATTTTATTTCTGATAAATTGACAATTGTGGACAAGAGAATGAACGATATCGACAGTAGGATTTCGCAATTTCCAAGCAGATGGAGGAACTCACCGAGAAGGTATCCAAAATGGTGATGCCTAGTGCACCTACTGTCCCGATATATCATGTGCATCATGTCCAGGAACAACCAGGAGCAGAGCAACAACAACCATGGGCTCACGATCAATCCCACGCCCAATTTTCCCAACAGCAGCCCCCACTGACTGAGACATACAAGGAAGCCCCGCCTCTGACATTCGAAGTGAATGGCATCTGGTACACCCAAGACACCACCCACAGGGTAATATGGGAGACCGTCAGACTTATCAGCGCCACCCACTTTCTATAATGCCGCATTCCAGCAACCGAAGCAGCAGCAACCCTACAATCGCCAGAACCAACCTCAGCAATACCATCAGCAATCTCAAGCCCCCAGACAATCAGCTCAATCATCCAACCCCAGAAGAACCGATCGACATCCAGAGACAAATACTTGAAGAGTTTCGTCACTTCCGAAATGAGCTGGAAGATCTTCGAGTTGATGTCAACCGCTTGTCCCGTTGGAAGGATGAGCAGACTGTTCCCACTACAACCATTCCCGCCCAAGTTTAAGCTAACCCCAATAGCTTGAACCGATCTCAATCATCTCAACACACTGACCAGGTATACTATTCGGATTTTTCCACATCTGAACATGAGAACCTTTCGTTTGACAATATACATGCTATGTCACTCAGGAGCGGAAGGACCGTGGCCGTACCTGATCGGACTCGGGAATCAGTTCATGAAGACTCGGAGGATCAGCCGGAGGATGCTTCCAAGGAGGATGAAGAAAGACGCCTGAAGATCCCAGCACCAGAGAAGGGGAAAGCATCTATGGAGTCTGCAGAGGACCTTGAACCTCTAGTTGCTGCAAAAATACCTTTGTCATCTTTTAAGCAACCTGATTTTGATTATTATCAAAAATCTGATGATTGTAATAAAAACTTCAAGTCTAATAAAGATGCTCGTATTTATGATTCTGACCTTCTGTCCCCTGTCTCAAGTGCTTCCATTCCTTTCCCCCATGCCCTCAAGAAAGGAAAACAAAAGAAAAACATTCAGGATGATCCAGTAATGGAAAAATTCTGCCATCAAAACATCACAGTCAAAGTACCCTTTGACCAGTATGTAGCCAATAATCCTGCTTTCAGAAATATTTAAAGGCAAAATGCACTCCCAATAGGACTCGTACAAAGAGAACAAGTCAATTTGTGGAGACGCATATCTTGACAGTTGCCACCACCAAATAAGTCAAGAACCAGCACCTGCCAAGAAAGAAAAGGGATCTGGGCGCCCATTATGTGGAGAGTTACATTGGCGGCACAACATTCACACGCACACTTCTCGACAATGGATCTTCCATAAACCTTCTACCCTTAGCCTTATATTATCGATTGGAGTTGGGCCCTCTCAAGAAATCATCATCTTTACTCCAATTTGCTGATAAATCCACTAAGAGACCTAAGGGAGAAGTGAAAAATGTCATCATCATTATCGAGGGTACAGAATACAAAGTAGACTTCACTGTCTTGGACATGGAGACCCCGAACCATTGGAAGAAATCGTAAATCATTCTCGGAAGACCTTTCTTAAGAACCGCTAAGGCCGTATTCGACTACGGAACTGGAATGATGAAATTCCATTCTCCAGGCGGAGAAGTGGACTTAGAGATGAAACAAACAAAGTGGCAAAAGCCAGACTCCGAATCCACAACTGAAGATGCCGAAATATCAGAATGCAATCTCCTCAGAACCACTGGGCCATGGGACCAACTGCCAGACATACAGGTAGCAAGCACATCCTCAGAAGAAGAAATAATACACGATGCAGTCTCTGAGACTTCTAGACCCCCAGATTATCACACACCTGACCCCACAGAAATCCCCTTGGATTTGTCAATCACATCACCTTTGGGACAGTCAATCGATGATGAGTCGGACACAGCACTGGCCGAATTCCCATTCTCCTCTATCGATCCGACTCACTTTTCTTCGGAATTGGTGGCCAACATCTCACACAGTGATTCACCGCCAACCGATACTGAGCCAGAAGCAAAAGTCATTCAACCAGACTTGATTGACGATTCAGAATTGCCAGAGCTGAAACCACTACCTCCCACGCTGAAATATGCATTCCTCAATGGACCCAAAGAAAAATTCCCTGTGATCATTAGCTCATCATTAACCGTGGACCAAGAATCCAGACTGATCGAAGTCCTTGAGCGAAATCGAAAAGCCATAGGTTGGACTGTGTCGGATCTCGTAGGAATAAACCCCGCTCTCTGCTCGCATCAAATTTATGTTGAGGATAATGCAAGGCCTTCTCGTGAATTTCAGAGAAGATTAAACCCCAATCTTCGGGAAGTAGTGAAGAAAGAAATAGAGAAATGGTGCAAAGCAGGATTTATTTACCCCATCTCTGACTCCAAGTGGGTAGCCCCCCTTCATGTCGTCCCGAAGAAGTCGGGAATCCAGATGGTTACCAACGAGGAGGGGGTAGAGATCGCGACCCGAGTACCCACGTCGTGGCGCGTCTGTGTCGATTACCGGCGCCTAAATGCTGCGACCAAGAAAGACTACTTTCCACTGCCATTCATTGATCAAATATTGGAGAGACTTGCAGGGAAAGCATTCTTCTGTTTTCTTGATGGGTACTCCGGCTACAATCAAGTAGCTATCGCTCCCGAGGACCAGGAAAAGACCACGTTCACATGTCCCTTCGGTACTTACGCATTCAAGCGCATGCCATTCGGACTTTGCAATGCCCCAGGCACATTTCAACGGTGCATGATTGCCATATTTGCCGAAATGGTTGGTGATTTCCTGGAAGTCTTCATGTACGACTTCTCGGTTCATGGTAATTCATTTGATACATGCTTAGCACACTTGGACCGAGTCCTTCAGAGATGCAGGGAGGTAAATTTGGTACTCTCATGGGAGAAGAGTCACTTCATGGTGACTGAGGGTATCGTGTTGGGGCACGTCATCTCCAAAAAAGGGATGGAGGTGGACCCTGCTAAGGTGGATGTGATCAAGAAACTTGAGTCACCAACCAACGTCAAGTTAGTGAGGTCGTTCTTAGGGCATGTTGGATTTTATCGACGATTCATTCCTGGTTTTTCAAAGATCGCCCGCCCACTGACTGAGCTCTTAGGAAAAGACACCGAGTTTATTGTGAATCACAGATGTCTAGAGGCCTTCGAGCTCCTGAAAAAGAAAATATGTGAATCGCCGATATTACAAGCTCCCGACTGGTCTCTTCCCTTCGAGATCATGACTGATGCATCGGATTTTGCTGTCGGAGCGGTCCTCGGACAAAGAAGAGATGGAATTCCTTATGCGATTCACTACACGAGCAAAGTGTTGGATCCTGCGCAGAGAAATTAAACAGTGACTGAAAAGGAGATGCTCGCGGTTGTTTGGGCCCTGGAAAAATTCAGATCATACATATTGGGCTCCAAGGTGACAATCTTCACAGATCACACAGCAATCAGATATCTCATGGATAAGAAGGATGCCAAGGCACGACTTTTGAGATGGATCTTGTTAATCCAGGTGTTTAATTTGGAGATTAAGGATAAACCTGGAATAAAGAATGTGGTTGCTGATTACCTTTCCCGAATCGAGCAAAATGATCATCCTGATATTGGACCAATCAAGGAGACTTTTCCAGACGAATCGGTTTGCGTCATTGAGTCAACCCCATGGTATTCCGACATAGTGAACTATCTTGTCTCCAAGAAGGTTCCCTATGGTTGGACCAAAAAAATGATTGATCGATTAAAGTCAGATTCAATAAAATACCATTGGGACGATCCTTTCCTTTTCTATGAAAGACCGGATTGTGTCTGAGAAGATGTATTCCTCAGGAGGAATATCAGAGTGTCCTCACACACTGTCACTCTCTCGAGGCTGGAGGACACCATTCGGGAAAGAGAACCGCGCACAAGGTACTCCAATGTGGATTTTACTGGCGGACCTTATTTCAGGATGCTAATGAATTTGTACGGTCATGCCCGATTTGTCAAAGAATGGGAGGGACTATGGGACATAGAGATGAAATGCCCATGCAACAAATAATTTTCTGTGATGTTTTTGATGCATGGGGAATTGATTTTATGGGTCCTTTTCCCAACAGCAATGGATTTGAGTACATCTTGTTAGCGGTAGATTATTTATCAAGATGGGTGGAGGCTATTCCAACCCGAACCGCAGATAGCAAAGTCGTCTGTAAGTTTATCAAAGATAACATCATTGCGAGGTTCGGGATACCAAAAGTATTGATTTCTGATGGAGGTAGCCACTTCGTGAACAGGGAGATGAGATCTTTGGCTAAGGAGTACAAATTTGAGCATAGAATAGCCAACCCGTATCATCCACAATCCAATGGCATGGCAGAGGTTTCTAATAGAGAAGTGAAGAGCATTCTCCAGAAGTTGGTTCGTCCCGATAGGAAGAATTGGTCGACACTGTTGGACCAAGTTCTATGGGCCTATAGGACAGCCTATAAGACTCCACTCGGTACTTCACCTTTTAGGATGATCTATGGCAAGCCATGTCATCTTCCCGCAGAACTGATTCACAAATCTGAATGGGCGATCAAAAAGTTGAATTGGAGTTGTCACCTTGGGAAACTATGTCGAGACTTAAATCTGAATGAGCTTATTGAAATCCGAAATCAGGCGTATGACAACAGTGTGATTTATAAGGACAAGATCAAGAGATGGCATGATAGACACATTCGTGAGAAGACCTTTATCCCTGGGCAGAAAGTTTGGTTGTTTAATGCTCGGTTGAAGATTTTTCAAGGGAAGCTCAAATCAAAATGGACGGGCCCCTACATTGTTGTCGATGTGCATACCAATGGAAGCATAGATATTGCCGAACTCAAAGAGAATGCACAACCGTTCTCAGTAAATGGACAAATGCTGAAGCCATACATTGAATCATCCAAAGAACAAACAGTTCAAGTCGAGGCCATATATTTCACGCAAAGCGAGGATATTGAAAATCTATCTGATCACAACCACCCTCCCTCCCGACCACATCGGTCTCCTTGTACAGCTTCTTCCTCTACTTAGGCCAAGGCCTAAGTATAGGGGGGGACCGATGCTATCTGTTTATACCGTCCTTCTCAACCGCTCCATTTCTACCCTTCTTCCATACTTAGGTTGTCCAGAGCCTAAGTATAGGGGGAGCCGACATCCACCTGTATATACTCTCCTCACTCACTCTTTTCCGCTCTACTTCCTAACCCATTGTATATAAATTTTACACTCCCTTACGCTTAGCACGAGCTATGTCTTCATTACGCTTTTTGTGCTCTGAGGACACAGCACTCGCTAAGTATAGGGGGGTCTGTATATATACTTTGTATATATTCTACCCATATCTCGTACTTTCGCGTAAGTCTATATGTATTTACGGGGTGGGTACTAACTTGAAAAAAAAAAGAGTTTTTGCTACTAACACTGACTTGCCCAAAATTTTTATTAAAAAAAATCCCTTGCATAAAATGTAAAAAAATGTGTCTGCATTGCACCTGCACTTCATCCAACATTACATGCATTTGCATCTGTGAAAAGTCATTGGGTTCTGAATCGAGTTATGAGCCGAAACCGAGAGTGGTCTGGGCTTGCCCTTAATCCACCTAATTTTCAGAGGAACTTCACCGAGAAATAGGATTTTAAGAGCTTCAGGTCTTTTGACTTAATTCTTTAAGTTCCACATGACAATATGCAGCGTTTGACTCTTAGTGTCTAACCTGGTCTCATCATTCTGGGTACAATTCTGGAATAGGGAATTAATTCGCACTCTCGCACTATGCACTTAGCTCAACCCATACGGGATGTTGGAAGACTATGTGAGTTTCTTTTCTGGTAGCGTGGAAATCTAAAGACCGGAGTACGAGTTGAAATAAAGCTTCGGAAAAGGGATGGACGGCTGGGCACAATTTTTTCTAAGACCCCAAAAAATGTACGGAATAAAAAGATGCTATATCCGTAGGGGCAAAACAAGATCCAAGCAGAACCACCAAAAATTCCAAATATAAAGAAGCATTCTACCAAACAAAAATTCGACCAAAAAGGTCCAAGCTTCAAGAAACCTGCAGATCTTGGTGGAGACTTGGCTACACTGGCCATCTTCACAAGGAGAGGTGACTACACTGGCCACCCCCTCCAGTTCTTTTCTCTTTCTTCTAGCTTCTCCCCCATTTCGATTGTGAACACAGCACGACAAACCTTAGAAGGAAATACCTGACTCCCCGAGGACGAGTTACTGGAAAGGAGAGGAGCATGGTAGTCCGGCATTCTGGATGGGAAGAGCTAAAACCCTTCACACACACGAGTCGGTTATTCAATGTTCATAGGGTATACTTTGGGAAGAGGATTGATCTAAGATGACTTCTGAGCCGAAACTGTAACAATGATGTGTAGAACTTGAGGGCTGTTGATTTTAAAATTCTAAGTCTCACAGAAGTTCCGCCACATAATTAATCTAAAGGTCGAGTTTAGTTTCGCTTTCACCTTCAGCTCATGGTCCTGGTATGGAACCCAGTCTCATTTCACTTCATGGCATGTCTTTTTGATGCTCAGGGACGAGCATGGTTTAAGTATAGGGGGGTGATGAATCTCGGATTCATCACTCTAAATCTCATTTATTAAGCTCAATTCCCTAAAAATCAGCAGCATATCTGCATCTATTTCGCATAATTAGCATTCAGGCATGATTGCATAAGAATTGCATTTTAGCATTAATTTCTGCATAAAATAAGAAGCCAAAAATCCAAACCAAAAATGACCTGTAAATAGCCTAACTTCCCCTATTTTTAACTCCTTCATGCTAACTCCGAATAACTCAAAACCACTTCCATTGTGTACATATCACTCACAAGAGTAAATGAAAATCACTAACTCAAATAAGTGGACCAAAAACCCAAACCCTAGTTTCGGGATTTGCGGACTAAAAGCCACATATCTTCCCCATCTAGTGTCCGATTTGATCCTACTCACTTTTGAACTAATGCACATTCAATTATCTTCAAAACAAGACCAAGTTCAAGTGAATGGGAGCTCGTATGTGAAAGTTGGGTTTTGGGCCTCTTTTGTACATTGTATTTTCGCGGTTTTTGACCTTGTATTTTATGTACTTATTTTCTTCATTAATAAAAATCCAAAAAAATTAGATTAAGGTCTCTTTTATTTATCTTTGAGTTTTCCATATTTTTCCAGATTTTTATCTTGTTTTAAAAATGACAAAAAAAAATACAAAACCCAAAAATCAAGGTATTCTAGGTACATGGGATACCCCAAAAATTCACTTTTCACATTTCACCGAATTTGGCTTTGATGTCTTCATGAAAGTTGTAGATCTCTTCAAGACGAGCATTTTTTGTGAAGAAACTTTTTCGATCCGAGGTCATTTACTATTTTTTATCTATTTTACAAGAGGTTTTATTTTCGATTTTTCTGGTGCTGACACGTGGCCGCCCCAGAGGCCGCCACGTGTCAGCGTTTTTTGGGTTTTTCTTTATATCATTTTTTAAAAAAAAATAAAAAAATAAAAAAATAAAAAAAGCACCCGCACGTGCAGCGCACGTGCCACCGCCGCACGCGCATTGCACGTGCGCCCGCTCCCTCTCCCCTCAACCCCCTGTCACGTGTCCCCTCTGCGGTCGTTCGATCAGCGGCCGATCGAATGGCCGCTGGCCTTCGTCTCCTCCCAACTCCCTCCTCCGAAAACTCCGTCGGCCGCCACCCAATCTCACGCGCCGCCGCACCCCTCGCCAACGACCTCCTCCGCAACCCCCGGGTTCTTCTCCTCTATCCTCGCATCCCCCGACGTTCTCGCGCACCGTCAAACCACCTCCCGTATCAACCTATTAAAACCCTCGACGACCTTCCCCGCCCCCCATCCGCCGATCCTCGTCGAGAATCCATTCTCCGGTGGTGACAGCCCGTGAGCAATCCTCCATCCTCGCCGGCGTGATCCGAAGCCCCCCCGGTGCTTCGTCGCAGCGACACCTCCAGCGTTGCTTGCTCCGGTTCCGCCGTCGAGCTTTCTTCTTCCGGTAATCTCTTTCTCTCTCTCTCTATGTCTCCTTTCTCTCTCTCTATCTCGCTCTACCTCTCCGCTCCGAGCTCTTCGCTCCGCTCGGAGCATCCCTTCCTCTCCGCCCCTCATCTTCGTCGCCCGAGGCTACGCCAACAGCAACCTTCGTCTTCGACTTCACGCCCCACGCCACCGCCAGGAATGCTGCTCCTCCTCCACCAGCTACTCGGCCTCCTGACGCTTTGGCCGAGCCGACCAACGCCTCACCGCTCACCATCGACTCCAACACCACCAGCGCCATCGAAGGCCCACGGCCATGTGTCGGCTGTGCAAGGCGACGCCACCGACTTCTCCTCCGTCTCGCTTCAGCCTGAAGCTCCTCGACATCGCCGCCTTCGCCTTCCTCCGGCTTCATCGACAACCACCGCGGGCCCGCTCCTCCGCTACGCCACCACCTCCATCGGCCTTCTCCGACGCACCGAGCTCCGCCGCTTCCCCCCCTCTTGGCCGTGTGTCGGCCAGAGGCAGGCCAACGCCTCCGACCCCCTTCGCCACCGGGCGCGACGCCCGAGACCTCCTCACGCACGTGCGAGGCACGTGCGTCCCGGGGAGGGACGTCAGCAGACCGTCAGCCAGATCACGTGCGTCGCACTTGACCTTGGGCAAACTTCAGAAAAGCCCCCGGAGAACCATTGATTTACATTTACGTCCCAATCCAGCAGGTCACGTGCAACGCACGTGACCACCTTGGAGAAATTTCAGAACCCCCCCTCACTGCTGGTAATTAAGTTTAGGTCCCCTCTGCATTATTTTTATTTATTCAGTTTGCATCTGCACCCCTGTCTTTGTCATCCATTATAGACCTCTTCATTGCATCATTTTATTTATTTAAAAATAGCATTTTGTTCTTTTAATTCTCTACATTTTGCCATGTTGTGGATATTTTTGCAATTTACGGTTGATTAATAGATAATTGTTTTGTGAAAATTGGAATATTTTGTCCAATCTGTGCTCTGAAATTCATAGTTAATTAATCGTTGTCCTAAAAATTCTCCAAAAATCAAATATCGTAGAGATTACTTTGATTAACATTGTGCCCAAAAATCTTTGCATTTGCATGCATCATTTGCCCTGTAAAAATCATTTGTGCATTTCAATGTTTGATTGTTAATAGGTATTAAACCCCACATTTTCGAGATTTCGGATTTTTCTGGGATCCATCACCTAGTGATAGATCTTAGACAATTTTATTTCTTGAAAATAAGTAGGTTTAGTATTCATTATAATTAAATATTGAAAATCATTCTGTTTGCAGTTAAAAATCCATGAAAAAATCATATTGCATCCAAAATTTCCAAAAAAATTACAATGCACTTATTTCATCATTTTTTACATCTCGGCCAAGTTTCGTATTTTTCGGACACCGTTTGAACGTATTTTACATTTTAGCCCCTAAAATAGGCCGAATTTGCATTTTGCATCTCATATTGCATTGAAAAAATTCCAAAAAAAACCGCCTTGAAAACCGAACTCAAAATTGAATAGACATTAATCTAAGTTGTTCCTTGCCTCCTTGTGATCGACCTTGGGACTTGCCCAAGTAAAATAAACATAAAAACCACTTGATTAAGATTGAATAAAATTTGTGGTTATTTCTTGACTGTTTCCGATTGCCGCCTACAACGAACGTCTTTAATTATTATTTCACACTCGAACGATAAAAACACATTCTTATCGCGGCTTTCGCGGGGCACGTCACTATCTGAAGTATCTTTCTTAGGCCATGTTATTTCTGGAGAAGGTATATCAGTTGATCCTACAAAGGTTAGTGCGGTGATGAGTTGGGAACGCCCGAAGACTGTCACAGAAATACGATCTTTTCTGGGTTTAGCTGGATATTATAGAAGATTCGTGAAGGACTTTTCACGGATAGCATTGCCAATGACTAGACTAACTCAAAAGGAGGTCCCATTCTTATGGTCTGATACATGTGAAGCTAGTTTTCAGACACTGAAAGAATGCCTAACATCTGCACCAATCCTTACTCTACCCTCTGGGAGTGAAGGGTTTACAGTGTACACTGACGCGTCAAAAGAAGGACTTGGGGCGGTTCTTATGCAACATGGTAAGGTCGTTGCGTATGCATCACGACAGCTCAGGACACATGAGAAGAACTACCCAACACATGACCTTGAATTAGCTGCCGTAGTGTTCGCTTTAAAGATTTGGAGACACTACCTGTATGGTATTACTTTTGAAATCTTCACCGATCATAAAAGCTTGAAATATCTATTTGATCAGAAGGAACTCAATATGAGACAGAGACGGTGGCTAGAGTTGCTGAAAGACTATGATTGCACTATCTCCTACCACCCTGGTAAGGGGAACGTCGTAGCAGATGCCCTTAGCAGAAGAACTTATTCACTCGGGGTAGTGAGTGCTATCCACTTCTGGGGTTTACTATCAACGTTAAGTGAATGGAAATCATTTGATAGTAGTGCTGATACTATAACTATTCCTCATCGATACAAACCAGAAATATGGGATAAAATAAAGAAAGGACAGGAGGATGATCCAGTTCTCAAAGACTTAAAACAATAACTTGAGAAAAATGAGATAGAGGGATTCCAGATACAAGATGGTTTACTGTATAATCATCACAGAGTTTGTGTACCAAACACACTTGAACTAAGGAAAGACATCTTACGAGAAGCTCATTGTTCTAGATTATCTATTCATCCAGGAATTACGAAGATGTATAAGGATCTTCGTTCATACTTTTGGTGGCCAGGAATGAAGAAAGATGTTGCTGAGTTTGTGAATTCATGTTTCACTTGCCAGCAGGTAAAGGCTTCACACCAAATGCCACCGGGATTATTGCAACCCCTCCCTATACCTGAATGGAAATGGGAAAGCATTTCCATGGATTTCATTACTGGCTTACCTCAGACGACTGGTAGTAAAGATAATATCTGGGTTATAATAGATCGTCTGACAAAGGTAGCACACTTCATTCCGATAAGCTTATCTTTCACTCCAGACCAGCTGGCTGAGTTATATATTACACATGTGATTCGCCTCCATGGTATCCCGAAGGAAGTAGTTTCTGATCGAGATTCACGATTCACCTCACACTATTGGGAGAACTTCATGAAAGCTTTAGGTACACAACTATGCTTGAGTACAGCATGTCATCCACAAACAGATGGGCAGTCAGAACGTACGATTCAAACACTAGAGGATATGCTACGAGCATGTGCCTTAGAATGGAAGGGATCGTGGATTAAACATTTGCCTCTTGTAGAATTCACCTACAATAATAGTTACCATACAAGTATTGGCATGGCACCATTTGAAGCACTATATGGACGAAAGTGTATAACTCCTTTGTGTTGGCAAGAGGTCGGAATAAAGAACCTTTATGATTCAGATAGACTTCAGGAGACACGGGAAGCTGTAGAACTTGTTAGAAAAAAGACTATTAACTGCTCAGAGTCACCAGAAAAGTTATAGTGATACCAGGAGAAGAGACCTTGAATTTGAGGTAGGCAACTTTGTATTTCTCAAAATATCACCTATGAAGGGTGTTCAGTGGTTTGGCTTGCGTGGGAAGTTAGCACCCAGGTTCGTGGGTCCCTTTGAAATTATTCAACGGATTGGAAAAGTTGCCTATAGACTTGCACTTCCTCCACATCTTTCGGCAATACATGATGTATTTCATGTATCAAATCTGAGAAAGTACATTAGGGATCCAGAGCATAAGATAAGTTATGATGATTTACATGTTGAGCCAGATTTGACATACCAAGAGATACATGTGCAAATACTTGAAAGGGATATCAAGAAGTTGAGAAACAAAGAGGTGCCTCTAGTTAAAATATTATGGCGGAACCAAGAGTTTGAAGAAGCCACATGGGAACCTGAGACAGAAATGAGAGAGAAATACCCGTACTTGTTTAATTGATAAAATTATGTATTATGTATATGTTCATTTTAAATGACATGACGTTCATTCTCTTTAAGGTTGTTATAGTTTCAATCCTCTTTAAGGATGTTATGCCTGCATTTCTAGTCTCGAGGACGAGACTACCTTTAAGGTTGTTATAATTGTAAAGCCTTGAACTTGGCATATCTCGGATCCTATATAATAAGATCTGGCTCGTAAAGAGGAAACCGGCAGAATTTGTTTCGTGTGAATCGGACTTCGTTTCGATTTGTTATGAATTTCGGAAGAAAGAGAAGTAAGGAAGGCTAAGATGTCATTAATCCATAATGGCTGTCATTAAGACTAATTAAATATGATTAAAGAAATTAATGACGATTGAAAGCCGCTAATGATCATTAGTAAACACTAATCAATAGTTAACAAAAGATATGCGTAAGCCGCGAAAGTTAAATCGCGATTAGTGAAAGTTAATCACGATTAGTGTTAATTAAGCGTCATTAGCGAATCTAGAATCCTCTAGAATGTTCTAAATTAAGCTCCAAGTTTGGGATAAGTTTTGGCTAAAACCATGGGCCGCTAAACCATGGTTAAGGTCTAAACCATGGTTTTCTACCATGGTTAGTGGTTTTCTGGGGCCTATAAATAGACCCCCCTACCCATTCATTCTCTACAACTTACACTACCACCACCCCAAGGGCTAGGGTCGAGAGGTTGGGAGGAGGAGTGGGATGCGAGGGAGGAGCGCTAGCGAAGCGCTGCCGGGAGAACGAGGAGAAGAATGGTATGATCATCTCTTAGTTGCTTCGTAAGCTAGGCTTTCAATTCATACTCTTGTTCTTCCAAGTTTTGTTTTTGATTCATATTTCTTTCCGATTCGTTTTCCTGTTGTGGTTCGAGGAGAAATCTGTGTAACACCCTACTTAGGTGCGAGCGGCTATGCACGTCAGTGACCCTGTGATTCGTCACACGTTCACTCATCTAAGACGCGTGATGTCTACCGATTCTCCATCGTTTATGTTTCTATTCTTCGTATTATGCTTTTATAGTTATTTCGATGGAGAAATCTATGTAATACCCTACTTAGGTGCGGGCGGTTGTGCACGTCAGTGACCTTGTGATTCGTCACACGTTCACTCACCTAAGATGTGTGGTGTCTACCGGTTCTTCATCTCTTGTTGTTGAGTATATTCTTTCAGTTTCATTGTTATTTTCCTCTCAATTGATTTTATAGAGAAAACTCTTTTCGTTTTTATTTTGAAATATGTCCCGATATAAGGGGAAAATCTGCCGAAATTTTCCGAGAAATATGTCCCGATATAAGGGGAAACTCTGCTGAAATTTTCCGAGAAATATATCCCGATATAAGGGGAAACTCTGCCGAAATTTTCCGAGAAATATATCCCGATATAAGGGGAAACTCTGCCGAATTTCTAAGAGAAAATATGTTCTTGACGTTCTTCGTGTTCTTCGCGTTCTTCGCGTTCTTCGTTCGTTCTTCGCGTTCTTAACATGTTTTTAGCGTTTTGATACGAAAAATGAAATTCGATCTTTTCAGGAGCCTTGAATTAGCCTTTCTAAAAACGAAACTCGATAAAGCCTTGCATACACGAGAGAGAGCTCGATTAGGTAACGAAATCCTTTTTTTGCTGTTGGGTTTTCATACGAAATTATTGAAATTCTTGATTTTGTGTTCTTTGCTACGAAGAACCCTAATTTTGGCTATTTTTGAAAAAGTCTGAAGAATTGCTTTGTAATTCCCACTAAAATAAGATTTACACATCAAATTGATGCGTTGGCTCTGAAAGTTAGGGTTTGGGAGTTATAGGCATAAATAGGAGTATACATATGGTTATGAATAATATATATGTGAGTCGATACCAAGTATTGCGGTTTATGCAAATCAAAGACTTAACGAAAGAATTACATCATGTGAATTGGTGTGATTTGAGTTGGATCCTGAAAAGGATCATGCGTCACGATAAGGATGACTAGGAGTAGTACTACAGGTCGGGCATGCAACCTGTAGGTTGTCGGAAGGAACCCGTATTGGCATTTCCCTACCTAGGTGGTACACGGTTGCCCTGTTATGATAAGTGCGCACAAATTGAATGTTTTGCAACGCGTGGTACCGGGAGCCAATATATTCGGGTTGGAACGACGGAAGATGTGGTCGTGTTATGTGGAGGCACGAGTGGTTCAATAGCGGCTGGGTCACGATAACATGTATTTAAAGCCGCTAGGTTATATGATTAAATGTTAGCCTGAGGTTTTAAGCAACCGAGTCCTCGAGGACGGTGTGCTCATTTGATTTTCCAGGCTGAGGGTTGAGACCCTGTTTAATAAAAGAAAAGGAAATTGTCAGGGTAGTATTGGAGGATTGGTTGAGGCGACGTGCAGCGGCATAAGCTTACCAAGATCAACACAATCTCCAATCCCGAAGCATCCACAGCTTCGGAGTCCAAGAATGGTGGGGTTCTCCTGGACTAATCCCTGATGTGGAATACAAAGGAATAGGACTTAAATTAATGAAAAGGAATGAAATTTTGTGATATCAAGTTTTGAAAAAAATTACACAATTTATTTGCTTTTCTCTTCTTCGTTACTTAGCATTCGCTAATTTTTATCCTATGATTTATGGAAAACCCAACAGGTATCGGTGAGCCATAGCAAGGACTTTAAAAATTCATCCGGCTTACATACTAGACATCCAGCCAGCCACAATAGCTTTACTCTTTAAGGTAGTTAGTAATCTTTTGTATATTTTCCTTTCAAGCTGATGTACATGTAATGGTTATAGTGGGACAATGTATCCTCTAAACTTTATTTTGTGAATGGAAAAGTGTTGAAATACTTTCTTCCGAGTATTTTTTATTTGCAGTATATTTCTGAATGTTAGTTGTGATTGCTGAATAAATTATTGCTGAGTAACCAGATCCGGATATGGGAGGATTCGACGGCCCAGGAAACGGGGTCGTTACATACCAATCACAGTCTCACCTGCCATATCAGCATCCAAGACCCCAACAGGGGGAACCCTATGAGATTGTATCGGTCAACCCAACCCTTGCTTGCCTTGAGTAGTTAATGAAAAACATGGCTGAGATGAACGAGAAGATCGATGACCTGATGGCTGCAAAAACAACCATTCCTGCTCAGGTCGAAGCTAACCCGAACAATTTCCGTCACAAGGAGCATGTAGCCGGTAGTGTCCAACCCGATTCAGGTAAATTAAATTTCTTTATATCTAATTTTGTTACTCTCATGAGCGGTAGGACTTTACAACCATTAGCGACAGCGAAGGGAAAGCATATTGCATCTGACGGAGAATCGTTAGTCCAGCCACCGCAAGGACTAAGAAGCATTTTTGGAGAAGCATCACCAACATAAAAATCAAAAAAATGAAGAAAACACAAAAATACAAAAAGATAACAACAACCTTGGTGAAAACAAGCAAGCATTGGGGACGCCTGCACGAACCACATAAGCAATACCCGAACAAAGAAGCCAAACACCTTTAGCGGAATCAACACTAGTACCGGAAAGCTGAGCCTGTAGTTTTTGGTCCAGATATTGTAGATGATTCTATACCTTTTTGCCATCTACCTATAAATAATGATATAGACTCAGTTTTGAATGACATTGTTGAAGATTCTGTAAATATTCATTTTCCAGAAGCAATGAAAAAACACAAAGAAATGAAAAACTTGAAAAATGCTTTGTCTGATCCTGCTATCATTGAGATAATTCAAAATTTGGCTTGAACGTACCTTTGATGAAGGCTCTTGAGTACATGCCCGCTGTAAAGAAAGGATTGAAAGATGCATGTACAACCAGACACAAACTTCATCTACATAACTCCAGAAGCAAGGGGTGGCAAGTGTGAAAAGCACATTCTCACGATGGCCATAGTCAACGCTATAAACAACCTCTCGGATAAGAAACCAGATAAGGGAGCACCACTCGTTCGCTGTCAGATGTTCAATCAGGAGTTTGAACGGACCTTACTCGATAGCGGGTCGTCCGTCAATCTCATGCCTGCTTTACTACTCACAGAATTTGGGCTAGGACCGCTTAAAGCTATGAAGATAATTACACAATTCGCATGCAAATACGTTAAGTGACCCATAGGTTTGTTGGAGGACGTAATCGTCACGGTACAGGGAATGCAATTCCCTGCCGATTTTGTCGTGCTAGATATGGACATCTCCACACCTTTGCTCCTTACTCTGATCATACTCGGACGACCGTTCTTACGAACAACTAATGCAATGATGAACTATGGTACTGGAGAGATCACCTTCGGCTCCAGCAATAGCAAAAAGAGGATAGCGACCGTGTCCGATGTAAGCCCAACGTGTCCTATTATATTCCTTCAATCGTCAAGAGACACAAGACATGATTTTTCCATGATACATGAGGACACATCCTAGACCGACCACTACCCGGTAATGCCACAACAAATTTTCTTGCAGCAATGATATTTGCAGCAATGGACACATTTTCTAATGTTGTGTTTGGAAAATTGAATTTACCATACAAAAAAATTGACAGCGCAGCTTGTTACCCATCTCCCAACAGTCTCTGTGTAAAATCATTTATATAAGCTTTAGCTTATATAGAAAGAACCTTGAAGTCAAGTATTCCTAAAAAAAATTTCTTTCAGTGGCCATATACAAGATTTGGGACATTGTTGCTCTTTTTCACGGCCAAGCGGCTCAAGCAAACATAATCACATAAGACGTTTGGAATACGGTAAGTATATATAACATACAATTCCCATCATATTTCACCCGTTCCGACCCGAGAGCTAGTCGCAGATCCGCCGCCAACCCAATCATCATTTTCGCACGAGGGGTTGTTCTCCTCCCCACTAGGAGCCCTTGTTCCGTTCCCCACCCACACCGCTCGCGTTTCCAGACGAGGAAGGGAAAAGGGCACTCACTCCGATCGAACGAGGTACGCTTCCTCTCTCGATCTCCTCCAACCCCCAACCTCGCGCGCCTTCGAGCTCGAGCGATCTCATCCCGCGATCCGGCGCTGAAACGGCTCCGATTGCATGGATTTGATCGCATATATCCTTTCTTCCACATCTCTTCCCTGGAATAGGCCATAATTTTAGCCTTTAGTATTACTTTGTGCAGATTTATCGGTTTTAATGCCTGTTCTGTGTTAAATGTAGTGTTTGATGCTGCAAGGTGGCGAGAGGTCATCGGACTATGATGTGCGGAGGGCATTTTGCAGTTGGAGTTTGTTAATTCTGTTCCCTGAAGATGAATTTAGTTAAAGGTGTCGCTGATCTTCTCCCGGAGATCGTCGGGCGGGGCCGGCGGGCAAGGGGATGGCCCTCCCTGGGGAGAGGTGACAAGCTGTCTGCTCCCTCCCCGAAAATCCGCTTCGGGTAAGCTGGATTTACTTCTCACTAGTCAGATAGAATTTCAATCAAATGCTTGTAGTATGAAGAATTGAAGTTTTTTCTAGATTTGAAGTGGAAGTACTATATGTGGTCTTGAATTCAACTTCCCAGTGGCGTTCTCTGCCAAATAGTATCCGTAGCCTATTGACGATTAGCTTTAGACAAAGCAGTTGGCATTTACGATATACTGTTCTCGAAGAGGATCGGTATTGGATCCTCTCGGACTAATATGTTGAATATTGGTTTTGAAAATCCATGCAATACCGCAGTATAACACCTGTGGCTGTTTCTGTTGGATGAGGTCGGACATAGAGTCCCTTAAGTATCATATCAGTCTCAATTATAATGCATACAGTGTTCAGTGTGTTCTGTTTCTTTTATTTGGGCAATTTATTCTTCAAGTACCTTATCGAGCACATTTGATTAATTTCTTTTATTCTTCCCTCAAGAGGAGCAATTTGGGTTGCACACGTTATTATGAGAACCTCTCCGATGAAATGAACTGTACTGTGATATTTTGAGCTCCAGTCCCACTTACGAAACTTTCTTAGTGGTCCATGACTCCATATATACAACAATTCTGAGCTCATTTTGAGCTCCTACGATAAAGACTACTTTTTAAAATTAGTTATTTTTGTTCATTGAGGATTAAATACTGGAAGAGGAGATGGAGGAGAAGGTGCAACTGATGAGGATGCTTTGAATGTTTTTTTGCACGTGTGATGAGTTTTGGTTTTGCAGTTGTCGCATTCATAAGAAATATGAGATGTCTTATGTGATGAAATGGTTTTGGGTCCTGGGTTTGATAACTATTCATGGAAAGGTGATTCTGGCAGAGTTTCTTTGAGTACGTTCAGATTGATAGTTGATCGAAGAACTGATGTCACTCGGTATTCCAGTAGTGTGCTATCGAATTGCATGGTTAGGTTATCATTGATTCAGATGCCACGATATGCGGACGGCATGTTAGCGACACATTCTGTTTTTCCAGCCTTTTTTGGCATCGATATGTGTGGAATGCTTCCATTGACAAATGCCGGCGTACATGTATGTCGATTACCTTGATGATATACATGAAGTTACGGGGGAGGGGGGGGTCTTTTTAGATACTCTAAAATATCGACCAATAATATCTGGGGGCATGCCACTATTATCGAAAGACTTAGAGATGTCAAGAATTGATGCAGGCAGTTTATAAGGAAAGTTTTTTACTGTTTCCATCGGTTTTTCATTGTTTTTTCTTACTTTTGTTTGCAATTTATTATTGAGGGACTTGTGGTGAAAGCAAACTAGCAACATGGGGAAAGTATAACATTATGGTAAATGCTTGAGTTATGAACAAACTCTGTTCAACACATTGCTAATGACATTGTACACTACAAGATCACCAAAAAGTATCCAGGAGAATTTGTGACAAATGTATTACATATTTACCTTGACACATCTCGAACAAAACATAAAGGATGACCTCTATCCCAACACGGTTACATTTTTCAGATGTTGTATTCCTACATGCATGCATGCATGCAGATATGAGGTGAATGAACTATTCAAATATCAGTTGATGGGTAATTTATTCTTTAGAGCTATGAACCCTTTATACGAGGTCACACAATTTCACATGATTACTGCATATTATATTCCCTCCATTGAATCGGCATATATTAGGTTACACATACTCTCTATCCCTCTTCCACAATTCAATGAATTGAAACCATCTTTGCCATGGATACATAATCCATGACAAGTCAGAGCCTCGGAGGTACTTTTATTCGAGATCATGGCTTGGCCGTGACATACCTGGCGCATCACCGATTCATTTGATGTCTCATTTAAACATGATGCATTTGTGGTTCTACTACTCCTTTTCCAAATCGGAAGAAGTTGCCATGGAACTCTGCGAATATCCCGATTTACTTTCTATGGTCGAACTGATCATAATGAGGACTTTGTTAATGCAAATTAGTGCAAGAGGTAGGGAAGTTAGTGCATGCTATCATTACTTGTCACGATATTTCCTTTGCAACCAATCGAGTTAGCCAAATCATGAGCAAACGATGTCTAGTACATCAATGCACAATAACGATGATCTTGAGGTATTGAAGTTTGCTCCAAGAAAGGAACTTCTGTTAACATGTTGCAAGTCTCTTGGGGTGCTTTCGGATGCAAGGATAACACGTAATAGGTCAAAATATGTTTGGAGGGGCAAGCTGGTGGTAAACTCTATGTTTATATTTGTGTTTGGATGGAGGATTTGTTGTTGGAAGGGTTTGTAGTGATGTGATTTTTTTGGAGTTTGAGATAATGATTGATTTGTGATTATTTTTAAATATTTAAAATAAAGGATATCATTTGTTTATTTATTGATGCAACTTTAATTTGTAATATCGTATTTTTTTTGACGTCAAACATGAAAGAGAGAGAACAACCATTCTTGTGCATGCAAAGGAGACATAATGATGAAGGCATGCAAAGAAATGATAGCTGGCAGATAATAATGGTAGATGAGAGAGAAATAAGTTGGTTTGGCATCAGACGAGCGCAGTAAACCGTAATAAGACAGGGTCATCTATGAATTGCCAGGGAACCCTTCTCCTTGAACGCACTCTAGATGTTTTGGCTTACTCTGATGCGGAATATGCAGAATGATCCAATAGTAGGAAATACACGGCTGATTTTTATACATATAGTGGAGGGAATCTTATTACCGAAGGAGCAAGAAGCTAGCTGTTGTTGCTCTTTCCAATGCTGAGTATGAATATAGGGCACTTTATCAAACTACTACCGAGCTGTCTGGATTAGGTATATAATTAAAGATCTCCATCTTCTAGATCTCAATCTGATGATTATGAGATGTGATAATTTGGCTAATACGAATCCTATGGTTATTGTGAACTATCCATCCTTCCATGACCATATGAAGCACATGGAAGTGGAAAGTCATTGCACTCAAGATGTGATATAGAAGGGATATATATATCTAAACCGAGCCAGTTATTTCTAAAGAGCAGATTGTTGCTGTGTTCACAAAATCCCCAAACATAGTGTTTAGGGAAGCGACCACGTCATATGCTTATGCGGCCACATAGCTGGACAGATTTCCTCAAGCGGGACCTAAGCACTCTTTGTGCCTATGCAAGCCACACGAGCTGCATATGTGGCCCAAGTAAATAGAGTTATGCTCCCATCATCTGGAGCCTAATAAATCATATTAACTGTAAAACCGGGATATCCTAATTCACGAGATCTTTTTTGCTCGCTTAAGCCTAAAATCAGTCGCTTGCTCTCTTATCCCCTTGTCTCTATTTCTTGCACGGTCGACTACTTACTTCTGCCACCAGTTGCTTGCTCAGGTGCTCATCTCTGTTGACCCTGCCACCGGTTGCTTGCTCAGGTGCTCATCTCTGTTGACCCTCCCGCCGTTACCCCACATCACTTCTTTTGTTGCATACATTCTATAAGAGATTTCTTATTATTGCATGCTCAGTTGCTCGGATTCTCGTCTGCCTACGTTGCTCGCACGGTTGCTCGCCGTTGTCGCCCATTCCCCATTGCCTTAGTCACTTGCTTGGCTTCTGTTTCTTGACTTGCTAGGTATTTAAATTTTAGGTTCATTTTTGCATGGATTTGGATTTTATACTACTTTGAGGGTTTGTGCTATCTTTAGTCAACCTATTCATTTTTGTTCTATTAAATTTTGCTCGGCATTGACTTGTTGGCTTAATCATCGCCTCGTCTGAATTAAAATTACTGTCTTCAAAACTTTTTTAGTCGATTGCAGCAGGGTTATAATCGCAATTACAGATAAAGCTAAAATTGATATGTTTGGGAAGAACAATGCTTTTACTGAAAAACAAAAATTTAGCTGAGCATACTCCTCATTTATAATCAAGAATATATGATGCTTTTGGAATCAATATTGTGAAACAAAGATTATATACCGATATTGATATATGGACCATCTATCTCAACACTTATCTGTCGGATATTCTACATTTTCAGTTTGAATGTGTCAATAACTCAATAAGCATATATAAAAAACTTATCTTAGGTTTATGGGTGCTTGTCCTTACGACGTCACATCCTTTTTTGATAAAAAATATATATTAGATTTATGTACATGTCATAAATGTTGATGGCAGTAAAGATCTTGTTTGAATGATAGATAAGATTTTCTCACTCTAGCTTAAGTGGATTTTATAGTAGAATTATAAATCATGAAATAAGATGTCCAAATCACATCTATCCCTATTTTATTTAATCATCCTCGTTTTTTTTCTATAGATGTTATATTCTTAGCATCAAAATATTTGAACTCCACTTTTATTACATCAATTAAAGTCATTAAATATTGGGATAATTACACCCATAACCCTGAGTAATCTTGCATTAACAATCATAACCCTGCATAATCGCGAATTACACGAGAAACCCCGAGTAATGCTTAACCTTTACATGACATAACCCTGTGTCAAGTGCCGTTTCGAATTACCGTTAATTTCGACGGAAAAAGTTAATTGTGGACAAATTTACCCTTCAAAATATTTTATATTTACAAAACGATTTTCCCTCCCCTTCCTCCAACCTCCTCTCACACGATGGATTTCCTCCCTTTCCCCTTCCTCCAGCCCCCTGCCTCATGAAACCACCTTCTTGACCTGCCTGGAAGCCATGCGGGCTGGGCCGGTACCTCGCCTCCTCACCTTCAAGCTTACGTGCCTCCGCCGCCCCCCCTCCTTCGAAGCTCCTGCTCGAAGCCCCGGTGCTGATCTGTCCCGCCCCAAGTCGCCCCCCCATTCTTTTATGTCTTGTTCTTCTTTCTTCCTTCTTCCCTCCTTTGACTTCTCTGCAAATCACCCGGCGATCTACCATCATCCAAATCCAATCTTCTACCTCTGACCTCCGAATGCACTGCCATCTTCCTCCCTCTCCGTCTTATTTCTATCTCTCCAAGCCATTCCATCGATTGAGTGCCTCTAGATCCTCCGCATCCAGAAGGAGAACCACCCTTCCATCTCCTGGCACTCTCTAGGTCGAGTCCTCTGGGACCGAGCCGTCATTCATTTATCTGAACACCAATGGCTTCCATCGTCAAGTAATCTACCCAAGAACAGAGCCGATCTTGAACGAAACTTCCACACCAGATCAATGGCGAGAACCCACTCTGTGTAGCCAGTCCTCCACGGTGACCCTACGTAGATGCAGTGGGCTCGCCCCTCCTCCCTGAGATTGGCTCCCTGCTCGCCCCTCCTCCCCGTGGCCCAACGCCCCCCGCTCCCTGCTCGTCCCTCCTCCCCGCGACCCAACGCCCCCTGCTGGCCCCTCCTCCCCGCGGTTGGCCCCCTGCTCGCCCCTCCTCCCCGCGGCCAAATGCCCCCTGCTCGCCCCTCCTCCCTGCGGCCCAACGCCCCCCCCGCCCCCTGCTCGCCCTTCCTCCCCGCGACCCAACGCACCCCCGCCCCCTGCTCGCCCCTCATCCCCGCGGTTGCCCCCCTGCTCGCCCCTCCTCCCCGCGGCCAAACGCCCCCCGCCCCCTGCTCGTCCCTCCTCCCTGCGGCCAAACACCCCCCTGCCCCCCTGCTCGCCCTGGTGCACCCACGAGCTCCGCGCCCCCGGCATCGCCTCCTACAACCCCCGCCTGCACCCACCGCCCCCTGCAACCCTCACCTGCACCCACAGCCCTCCTGCAACCCCCGCCTGCACACACAGCCCCCGCATCATCCAGCATCATCCCCCAACAAGGAAGCTGCCTTCTCGCGTCATCCCCCAGCAAAACGCTTCATTTTTTTCTTTTTGTATTTTTATTTTGAGTAATCCTAGCCGTTAGATCCTATATTGGTTAGATTAAACCACTCATATTGTTGAGTTAACACATTAAACTAACGGAGGGTTATGAGTGTGAGACGGAGTGAATATCAGGGGTTTCTCGTGTAATTCGTGATTATGCAGGGTTATGATTGTTATTGCATGATTACTCAGGGTTATGGGTGTAATTATCCCTTAAATATTTATGGTGACTTATTTATTATTCTTGAGATATTAGTTATCTTTTATTTTTTTATGTATTCTCTTTTCTTGTCTACATATGTAATTTGCCCAACAAGTTTTCCATCTCCTTGGAGGAGACTAAAGCGGCTGTGTGGGCTTTAAATCAAGATTCTTCCCCGGGGCCTGACGGGTTCTCAGTTGCTTTTTATCGCGACTTTTGGGAGATTGTTGCGGGGGACGTCATGGAAGTTATTTCTGAATTTTGTTCGGGTAACTTCGGCTTTGATCGCATCAATCGGGCTAATATTGTTTTAATTCCTAAAAAAGAACCGACGATGCGTATTGAGGAGTTTCGGCCTATTTCGGTGTCTAATGGAATCTACCTTATCGTGGCTAAAATTTTAGCCACGCGTCTGTCTCGGGTTCTGGATGACCTTATATCTCCGGTTCAAGCAGCGTTCATAAAAGGGAGGCAAATCGCTGACTGCATTGTCGTGGCGTCCGAAATGGTGGCGGATTGGAAAAAAGAAAGAAGAAGGGGGTACTATGGAAAATTGATTTTGCTAAGGCTTATGATTGCATCGATTGGAGCTTCCTGTGGTCCGTTTTGCGTAGACGGGGATTCCCAAACTTATGGATCTCTTGGATGCGTAGATGCGTCTCCACTGCGTCGCTCTCTGTAATGATCAATGGTCGGCCAGTTGGTGGATCCTTCCAGCCGCGCAGGGGGATGCGTCAGGGCTGTCCTCTTGCGCTCCTCCTCTTCGTTTTGGCCTCTGATGTGCTGGCGAGCATGGTGTACCGCATAGTTGACACGGGGCTTACTAATGGGTTCCGCAAGGGGGATGCTTGCGTACCCTTGCTCCAGTTCGTTGACGATACGATTTGCTTCATTGAGGGCGGTCCGGAGGAGGTTTCCAGTATGGCCAACACTCTTGCTCTTTTCTGTGAGTTATCGGGCTTGTCGATTAATGTCTCCAAATCCAACGTGGTGCCTTTTGGCTTGTCGCCTGCGGAGACGGAGGAATGCGGCTGGCTACTCGGTTCTTCGTCTGGGGAGCTTCCTATTGCTTATCTTGGTATTCCTCTATCGGCGGGCCGGGCCAGAACTATGGATTGGCGTGTTATTACTGAACGGGTGGAGTCGCGCCTTACCGGTTGGCGGGCGGCCTTGCTTTCTCGGGGAGGGCGACTTATCCTTCTCAAATCGGTGCTCTCATCTATACCGGTATACTTCCTCTCTGTTCGAAGAATGCCTGCGGGGGTCCGCTTGCGCTTGGAGCGGTGTATGCGACGTTTCTTGTGGGGGCGAAAGGAGGGGAATGGTAGGGGCATGCATCTGGCCGCTTGGGATGTTGTGTCCATGCCTAAACGCTTCGGTGGGCTTGGTGTCCGGAGATTGGATCTGGTAAATGACGCCCTTTTACTCAAATGGGTGAGTAGACTCTGGGGTAAGGGTGATAACTTTTTCATCAATGTTCTAAGGGTGCTCTTGGGCAGCGACTGGTTCGGGCTGCAGCGGGGGGCCTTGCAATTACATTATTCCCCGTTTTGGCACAGCGTCTCAGCCGCTTTGCAGAGGAATGCGGCGCTCTTCTCCCCGGTGTTGGGGACGGGGGAATCCTTCAAGTTCTGGCTGGATGACTGGTCGGGAGGTGGCCCTCTTCAGGTGCGTTTCCCAAGATTGTTCACGCTTGCGTCGAATAAGCTCGCGTCTGTCGCGGAGTGTTGGGCGGATGGATGTTGGGGCCCTCGGTTCTCTGCGAACTTTTCTGAGCAACGGGTGGATGATTTCGTTATGATGATGGTGGCTCTCAGTACTGTTGCTACGCCTAATTTGCAGGGGGATCATTGGCGCTGGAAGGACGGTTCCTTCTCCACTCGGAAGGCCTACCGGGCTCTGCTCCCTTCTCCACCACCTACGTCTTCTCTCCTTCTGCGTGACTGTGGTTTTTTCTGGGGCTTGCGCTTGCCGGAGCGCATCGGCATCTTCCTTTGGTTACTTCGCCGAAGGAGGCTGTTGACTCGTGATCGTTGTGCCAAGTTTTTTCCACAAACCAGTGCTTCATGCCCTCTATGCTGCGATGTGGACGAAACCGTTGATCATCTTTTCTTTGGCTGCCCCCTGGTTGCGGGTATTTGGGACGATTTGCCCTGGGCTTGAGCGGACAATATCGAAGGCTTTTGCGAGACTCTTTGGTCGAACAGGGACATGGACAGGCGTGATCTCTTGGCTCCTATCGCGCGGTTGTGGTGCATTTGGCTTGCCAGGAACGAGGTTATTTTCTCGGAGCAGCATTTCTATCGTGAAAACGTCAATATTTCGGGTACTCGATGTTGTATTAAAAATGTTATTTAGATTTTAAATTGGAAAATCTATTAATTACAATTGACATTGATTTGGTTTCAATTGGGAAACCAAATAGTTTGGAGGGAAAGTTGGTAATTCCCAAATTTGAAACATGGTTGAGTTTGGGTGGAAGTTTAGTACCACACCGTGGAGAACTAAACTTTTGGTGGACTTATATATGAGTTCACACCCCAAGCTCTTGTAGCAATAATAGAGAGGAGGAATGAAGGACCACACACGCGCGCGCGCGCTCCGCTCCGGCTCGGGCTCGGGAGAGTCAATTCGGATCTCGGATCTCGATACTTTTGCTGCGGGTTTTATTTGGATGATCGATCAAATTAATTTAATCGCGATCACATTGGGAATCAGACTTGATCCAAACGGCTCGACTTAGCCGCAGTTTTGGAATCCGAAAGGACACGACCGTTGAGGGGCGTTTTCGGAAACCGAAGGGACTGCGCGCTAGGGCACACGAGCCCTTCTTTTTATATCCCCCACCCGACGCCGTCTTTCTTCACTCGCAAGAAATCTCCACCCGCTGTCACTCTCGCTCTCTCTCTCGCGTCTGCGATCTGTTTCTTCTCGGCTACAAGTTCTCGGAGGTGCTTTCGAGGACGGTCTCGTCGGTGTGCGCGGACGACGACCGTGAACCGTCATATCCTAGGAGCGGATCACCAGTACCCAACGCACCGGTATTGTGGGGGCGAAATCCTCTCTAAGGACAGTCCATTTCATGGACGCTTCGGTGATATCTAACCTTATCCTTCTTGTATTTTGTTTGCCGCAATTTATTTATTGCTTGTCCCTTTCTGGATCTCGCCCGTTTATTTGTTTCCGTATGATTATTCGATTCCTGTTTGCATATCATAATCAGATATTGAACTGGAAATGGATGACGTTAATGATATTGATCTTTAATACTTTTATTTCCGTTCAATTGGATCCGTATAATTATTGTTTATTATATGCATGGTTAATTCTGTTTACAACAATCTTAGAGAGGATTTAATGAACCGATTATAAAACTATGTCGAAAACATTGTTTAAATCGAGGGTAGATATGACGGGTATGCCTGAAAAATTCGGTGGACAGAACTTTAAGCGTTGGCAGCAACGCATGAAGACCTGGTTAACCACCATAGGGTTAATCTCGATGCTTGAAACCGACTGTCCTACGGTGGAGATGGAAAACCCCTCACCCGATAGCCAGAAGGCGCAATCTGCGTGGAAGGAACGCGACCGTATATGTCATGGTTGCATCTTGTTGGCTCTGTCCAACACGTTGTTTGACGTATACTATTCGTCCACGCAGACTGCGAAGGGGCTATGGGAAGACTTGGATCGGAAGTATAATGCCGAAGACCTCGGTATTGAGAAATATTCCGTAGCTAAGTTTTTAAAGTTTTCCATGGCCGAGGGAAAGTCAGTTTCTGAACAGGCACACGAGTTTTTACTCCTGCTCCATGGTTTAGAAGATGCCGAAATGAAACTTTTTTTTGACGCTAAAAAAAGGAGGAAACACTCAGAGGTGTTCGCCCCAATGTATTAAAAACGAAAAGAAGATAGTACTTACAAGATGGAAGAACAAAAGGAAAACAAGTTGCTACACAGAAGTCCAACGCACACCAAAAATGCTACACAGAAGTCCAATCATGAAGAAAGCGTGCTGCCGAGATGCAAATATTTTCCTTGAAAAACCTCTGCCGAGCAAAGAGTGGCTCGTTTCTTCCTAACCAGATGCTCCATAGACGCGCAATCGGGTCCACCAGATCCACCCTAGCCCGACCCCCTGAATTCAACAAGATGTCGCAAAACACACCAAAGCTCGAGATATTCGGCCACCCCAGATCGTTCCAGAGAGCACGAACACGGCCACAATGAAAGAAGAGGTGCCCGCTGGTTTCCTCCTCCGTACCACAGAGACCGCACAAATGCGAGGCATTAGGAAACATTATTGCACATCGATCTCTAGTTAACAGGCGACCACGCCGAAGTAGCCAAAGAAAGATACCAACCCGTTCCGGGAGTTTGAGTCCCCAGATGAATTTGCAATGACTCAATAAGGTCGCATCGTCCCCCACATAGGAAGGAATAAGAGCGAGGTACACCTTCCTGGAAGAGAAAGGGCCGTCCTTCTAAGCCAAATGATCACGCCCCCCATTGGGCGTGGGAACGTTTGAGAGAAAAGCCAGCATGTTTAACGCTGGGAGTAGGCCGGTATTGTTTCGTTCTTTGAGAGCTTGTCTAACGCCGGGAGTAGGCCGCGAGTTGACAGGCTGGTTCCCATTGCACGCCTTTGGAGTATCTGGCTGGGAAGAAACGAGTCTCTATTTTCTCAACAGAGGTTCTATTTGGAAAATATTTGTATCACAGCATCTCGATTTTGTATTGATTGGTCTGCCTTGTAGCGTTGAGGGTGCGGGGATGACTTCCCTATTGGAATCATCCTCCATTCTGTTTTGCTTTTCCTCTTCCGCATTGTACTCTTCCGCATTGTAGGTACTCATCTCTTTACTTTTTAATAAATTGGGGCGAACACCACTGAGTGTTTCCCCCTTTTTTGAGCGTCAAAAAAAAAGAAAGAAAAGCCAGCATGGAGGTGAAATCGTCCAAACGCTGATCCGATAAATTAGCGGTAAACAAAGGGCACCAACAACCACCGGCCCAGCAGGAGGCCACAGTGGCATCATTGTCGACCACCAACGCGCACAACCGTGGAAACAAGATCTGCAAAACACCCCTCCCAGTCCAATCATCCATCCAGAAGCGGAAAGAATTCCCATCGCCGAGAATAGGTTTAAAGAATGATCTGTTCGATTAAAAGCAGAAAGCACACCACGCCACAAAGAGGAATTGTGGCCCTCGATCCGCCCCCGTGAAGCGGAAATCAAATCGACCCCCGCCGCCACCCTGAGGCACTTCAGCATGAAATTCTCCTCCCGACCCTACACCCTCGCCGCTCATCTGAGTAGCAGTGCTTCGTTCACCACCTCCAACCGTCTCACACCCAATCCCCCCTCCTGCTTAGGCCGCGAGACGTCCTCCCAACCCACCAAATGTACCCCCCTTCTCCCTTCGCCCTTCCTTCCCCAAAGAAAACCCCGCATACATTTCTCCAGTCTCAACCGGATCCCCTTTGGCATGCCACGCAAGGATAAGAAGTAAATTGGGATCGAGGAGAGAACGGATTTAAGAAGAACTAACCGACCCCCCCTGGAAAGGAGCGCCGCGCGCCAACCAGCCAGCCGAGCCTCCATCTTCTCAACCACCTTCCGCCAGTCTCTCAACCGGGCACGACCCACCGTCAGCGGCAAGCCAAGATACTCCATAGGGAGGCCACTCGGAGAAGAACCCAACAACCTGGTACAATCCACAGCCTCCTCTTGCGACATAGCGAACGGAACGACTTTGGACTTGTTCCCGTTAATGAGGAGGCCCGGCATCTCACTGAATAATTTAAGTGTAGTAGCCATACCCGAGGCGTTGGAGAGGCCGCCCTCGATGAAGCAGATAGTGTCATCAGCAAACTGTATTAGAGGAATGTGATAGGGGCCCAAAGAGCATCCGCGTGTAAGACCGGCCTCGGCCACACCATCAATCATACGAGGCAAAACATCCACCGCCAAAACAAAAAGTAGGGGAGCGAGGGGGCATCCCTGCCGGACCCCCTTGCGAGGTTGAAAAGACCCCCCAGCCGGGCATCCATTGAGGATAACGGTGAAAGAAGCAGTGGTCACACATCGGCGAATCCAAGAGATCCAAATCGGAGGGAATCCCCGCCGCTTGAGGACCGACCATAAGAAGCGCCAATCCAGATAATGATAAGCCTTAGCAAAGTCGATTTTCCACAGAATCCCCTTTGTATCATTTCTGCGCCAAGCTTCGATGATCTCGGACGCCACCGCATAGCAATCGGATATTTGCCTCCCACGAACAAAAGCGGCATGTGAAGGCGAAATGAGCGAGTCGAGGAGTGGGGCAAGTCTCCTGGCGAGAGCCTTAGCAATGATTAAGTAGATGCCATTAGATATGGATATAGGGCGGAAATCGTCGATACGGTTGGCCGAAGGATACTTAGGAATCAAAACTATATTAGCCCTGTTGATTTTGTTAAAGCCTCTGTTCCCTGCACAAAATTCATGTGCAACGTCCAAGACGTCACAAGCGATCACGTCCCAGAAGTCCCGATAAAAAGAGATAGGGAAGCCATCAGGACCGGGGGCAGCGTCCACGTTGAGATCCCAAACGCCCCCTTGAGCTCATCCAAAGAAAAAGGCTTGGTAATCGCCGTCGCATCCGAAGACGCAATGACCGAAGCCCCACGGCCTGACCACCGCCACGAGCGCGGAGGTTGATGGTCAAAAGCGCCCTTAAAATATGCTCCCACTGCCACGCCCAACTCCTTCTCCCCCTGAATGAGAGAGCCATTGACCGTGAGAGATGAAATTGAGTTAGCACGTCTTCTAGCACTGGCAACCCGATGAAAGAAAGCGGTGTTCGCATCCCCTTCGTTGATCCATCTCAAGCGCGAGCGTTGGCGCCACTCGATTGCCCTCTTCCTGTCCTCCGCCGTAACCACCTGCGTAGCCGAAGCACGCTTAGCCAGCTCCTCGGGAAGTAATTCCCTCTCGTTCTCTAAGCGATCCAAACACAAAATGATGTCATCGACCTCTCTTCTAGCGATTAAGCGTGCCTGACGAGAATTAGTTTTAAAGGACGCCAATAATTTCCTGAGTGATGAAAGTTTATGTTCGAAGCGTCGGGCAGCACTGCCGACAAAAGTTGATTGGGACCAATGGTTCCGCACGAGGTCACGGCTCCATCAGCCAGCAGCGCTCGTAGCGAAATAGGCCACGAGAGCGAAAAGATTCACCGGAATCCCAAATAATGGGGCTATGGTCAGAGAAAGAACGCGGCCGAGACGAAACCGAGCAGAGCGGAAAGTCCTCCATCAAGCGACCATTCGCCAAGAATCTGTCGATCCGAGATCGGGAAGAATTATTCCTCCAGGTGTAATTAATGTCACTTGCCACCAACCCCTCGAGAGCCAAGTCATGGATGAACTCCATAAAATCAGGGGAGCCCGGATCTTGCCCCCCACGACCACGAGGACGGTCATGCGAGAGCAAGGTCACGTTGAAGTCGCCCCCCAAGATCCAGGGAGTGTCCCCAAAAGCCACAGCATCGTCGCGCAAATCCTCCCAAAGTTCCCTTCGAGCGATATGGCAAGACGCCGAAATGAAACTTCCAGAGAAGTTTCAGGTCATGTGCATCATAGAAAAATTCCCCAAGTCGTGGGAAGACTTCGGTATGACCCTGAAACATAGAAAGGGGAAGATTTTTATGGATGACTTGATGGTGACAATTGCCATAGAGGAGGAATACAGGAAACAAAAACCTGTGCTTCATGTTGATATTCAGGCTAAGGTCAATTTCATGACCTCGAAGGGCAAGGATAAGAAGGGAAAGGGTCCTAAATAATAATAAAATGAAATCAAAGGGCAAGATCCAGAAAAAGGTAAAGAATAAACCCTGCTGGCACTGCAATTAGGTTGGCCATTGGAAGAAGGACTGTCCGTCCTTGAAGGCTCAACCTAAGGCTACAGACGGGAGTTCAAAAGTGAACATGATCACTATGGGACTCGGGGCTAGCGAGGGGTATGTCTCTGTAAAACCTGAACTATACCTTATACATGATCCAAATGAGTGGCTCGTGGATACGGGAGCCAATGTAAATATATGTTCTGACAGAACGTTGTTTTCTTTTTATCAGACCTGCAGCGGTGGGACTGTGAAGATGGCGAACGATTCTGCGGCCAGGGTGTTAGGGTCTGGACAAGTCAACTTGAGGTTCTCCTCTGGACGTGTCTGGACGTTGCACAGGGTGCTGCATGTTCCTGACATCAAGAAGAATGTGTTATCTGGCTCTATCTTAGTTAGAAATGGTTTTGAGTTAAACTTTAAATGTAATAAAGTTGTCATTCTGAGACATGACATTTTTTATGAGGCTATTTGGCTGATTTTGATTTGTTATTTAGAATTAGATGTGATTCAGTAAACATTAATGAAATGAATGTTTTGAGTACTGAATGTTCTAGTTCTGTGTCTCATGTTGTGAATAATCTAGAATCTTGTGATCTGTGGCATGGTAGATTGGGACATGTAAACTTAAATTCAATTAAAAGAATGATGAATTTAGAGTTGCTCCCTAAACACACTATTGATAAAACTCAAAAATGTGAAATCTGTGTGCAAGCTAAGACACCTAGGAAGTCTTTTCAGTCTGTCTCTAGAGATAGTGAGATCTTGGATCTAGTGCATACGGATATCTGTGAGTTTAATGGTGTGTTGACCCGAGACAATAAGAAATACTTTATCACCTTTATAGATGATGGCAGTAGATACTGCTATGTATATCTAATGAAAACCAAGGATGAAGCCTTAGAGAAATTTCTTATCTTTAAGAATGAGGTTGAGACACAAACAGGAAAAGTGCTTAAACGCCTTAGGTCAGATAGAGGAGGTGAATATACCTCTAACTTATTTGATGAACAATTCAAATCTTTTGGCATAGTTCATGAAGTTACAGCCCCATATTCACCGCAATCAAATGGGATAGCAGAACGGAAAAATAGAACCTTAACTGACATGATCAATGCTCTCCTACAGAGTTCTGGACTTCCAACCTATATGTGGGGAGAAGCCTTGAATACGGCTTGCCATATTCTGAATAGGGTTCCTCCGAGAAATATGGAAAAATGTCCCTTTGAACTTTGGAGAAATAGGAAACCAAGTTTAAGATATCTCAAAGTGTGGGGCTGTCTCGCTAAGGTTTTAGCCTAGAACACAAGAGAAAGAAACTTGGTCCTAAAATTGTTGATGCGGTCTTCTTAGGTTACCTAGAAAATAGCTATGCATATAGGTTCTTGGTAATTCGGTTTGAGATACCGGGCATAGATGTCAACACTATTGTTGAACTCCGTGATGCTTCCTTCTTTGAGGATGTCTTTCCATTGAAGACTGGGATTCCTCAGAATCTGACCATTGAGGGCGCCTCTACATCAGGATCTATTCCAGATCAAGTGGAAAGGATGACGAATGTGGGGGTTGAGATTCAACCTGAACCCAATGATCTTTCTGAAGAGATTGAGCTAAGGAGGAGTAAAATACCTCGGATAGCCAAGGATCTGGGTAGCGACTTTGTTGTCTACCAGATCGAGGGTGATCCACCAAGTTACAAGGAAGACATGGCTTCATCTGAAGCAAAACAATGGAAGCAAGCCATCAAATCTGAGATGGATTCCATTATGACTAATGGAACTTGGGAGTTGGTTGATTTATCCAAAGGATGCTCTACTATTGGGTGCAAGTGGGTGTTTAAGAGAAAGTTTAGACCTGACGGATCAATTGAAAAATACAAAGCCAGATTAGTTGCCAAGGGCTTTATGCAAAAGGAAGGTATCGATTATTTTGATACCTATTCCCCTGTAACTAGGATGACCACAATCCGGATGCTCATAGCATTGGCATCTGTATATGATCTCTCTCTCCATCAAATGGATGTGAAGACCGCCTTCTTGCATGGCGATCTTGAGGAAGAGATCTATATGGATCAACCGGATGGGCTTGTGACTCCTGGGAATGAGGGAATGGTTTGCAAGCTTGTCAAATCCCTTTACGGATTGAAACAAGCACCAAAGCAATGGCATGAAAAATTTGACAAGACTATTTTGTCATGTGGCTTTAAGGTTCATGAATCCGACAATTGTGTCTATTACAAAGTGAAAGGTGATGAGTGTATTGTCTTGTGCCTATATGTTGATGATATATTGTTGTTCTGATCACATATGAGGATTATTAATGAGACTAAGGCTTTTTTGAGTAGCAAGTTTGAGATGAAGGACATGGGTGTTGCTGATGTGATCTTGGGTCTCAAACTGACAAGGTCAGTTGATGGGATTGTAATTTCTCAATCTCACTATGGTGAGAAGGTACTTGAGAAATTTGGATATCAAGATTGCAAAGCTGTAAGCACTCCTTTTGATTCATCCAAAACGCTGTTTAAGAATAAAAGTGGAGTACCTGTAGCCCAGCTAAGGTATTCACAAGTGATAGGAAGTTTAATGTATCTTGCAAATTGCACGAGACCTGATATTTCATTCTCGGTTGCAAAGCTGAGTAGATACACTAGCTGTCCTGACCGTACTCACTGGGAGGCTCTGGATCGGGTCACGACTCTCTCTACACCGATAATGTCTATCCATGGAAAGCCCGTGATTGCAACCTAATTATGAGTTATAAGGTACCTTTACATGTGAGTTTCCTTTGATAGTGCAGAGGGAATGACCGCTAATGAATGTTCATAGGGCCAGGATTTTGCAAGAAAGTGATGTGGCTTGTGGACTGCCCTAGAAGCTCGAGCACGCCAAGGATGTGGATCATATGTATTTCACTTGCACCACTCCTAGGGAGGCTTGGTGTGCTCTGACACAAGATGATTGGCTATATTACTTATGTGCGAAGAATTTCCATGCCTCGATGGGGGATCACTGAGATGAGATCTATATGGGGAAACTAATGACATGTTCTTTTGTGGACGAACTATTAGCAAGAAATTATGTGATATCTCACTATGAGATACTATGTGAAAAATGTAATTATGAATATCAATGCTCTTTTTAAGCATTGATCATTTTTTTAAAGGAAAAGGGGTGTGACGTCAAGGAGACCTCCACCTAAATTTCATATATACACAAAATCATGAATAATTTAGTTTGCATTATGGTAGACATCCTTCTGTACTAGAAGGATACAGTGATGCAATCTGGATAGGGAAAATAGAGGAATATGGGAGTAATGGTGTTACAGGGTATGTATTTACCCTTGGAGGCGGTGCAGTCTCCTGGAGGTCTGTGAAGCAGACCATTCTAGTTCGATCCACTTTTGTGGCCGAGCTGTGTGCTTTGGACACTACTGGAATTGAGGCTGAATGGTTAAGGGAACTTCTGTCTGAAATTCCCATGGTAGGTCAGCCTGTTCCTGCGATCTCGGTACATTGTGATAATATGACCACAATTACCAAGATCAAGAGTTCAAAGTTCAATCAGAAAACAAGGAGACATACAAATCAGACTTAAGATGTTAAGGGATTTGGTGTCTCGAGGAGTGTTGGCTGTGGATTTTGTTGGATCCAAAGACAACACGGCAGATCCGTTGACTAAGGGACTTGATAGATCTTTAGTCCTAAAGTCTAGGCTTGGGATGTGACTGAGACCCATTGGGAGTTCCTCTACAGTAGCAACCCAACCTATCTGAGTGGAGATCCCACAAAGTAGGTTCAATGTGGTAATAACAAGCTGTTTGGAGAACTGGTTGGCACTCTAATTTTAATGCGTAAGCATGAGTGTCTTATCCCTGGAAGCCTGAGTGCCATTTAAGCTGCAAGTTTAGGAAGAGTGTAGGCTCTGAATGGGTTCAAGCCTTTGGGCAGGATGTTAGCAGTGCATCCTTGGAGAACGCCACCTATGTGAGTGTTACTGTGGGCCGCAGTTATAGGAAGAGGGTCTTTCCTGAACACACTCATGAAACAGGATAAGTGTGCATGGCCTTTAAGAGCACCAACCCTGAAGATTGCACCAAGAACAACACTTTGTTGTTTCTACCGTATACTTTAACACTAAGGTCTGAAGTTCAAGACGTAGTTCACTTCGTTCCTGTTAAAGTGAAAGTAGTAAACTCAGGTAAATGTTCAAACCGGAAGGTACCTTTACTGAAAGCAAAGTGTGGGCAGCCGAAAGAAGTATCTTAAATCCTTTTGAATCTCTTTTTCAAATTGGTGAATTCGTGGGGGATTGTTATATTAAAAATGTTATTTAGGTTTTAAATTGGAAAACCTATTAATTACAATTGACATTAATTTGGTTTCAATTGGGAAACCAAATGGTTTGGAGGGAAAGTTGGGAATTCCCAAATTTGAAACATGGTTGAGTTTGGGTGGAAGTTTAGTACCACACCGTGGAGAACTAAACTTTTGGTGGACTTATATATGAGTTCACACCCCAAGCTCTTGTAGCAATAATAGAGAGGAGGAATGGAGGACCACACACGCGCGCGCGCGTTCCGCTCGGGCTCGGGCTCGGGCTCGGAAGAGTCAATTCGGATCTCGGATCTCGATACTTTTGCTGCGGGTTTCATTTGGATGATCGATCAAATTAATTTAATCGCGATCACAATGGGAATCGGACTTGATCCAAACGGCTCGACTTAGCTGCAGTTTTGGAATCCAAAAGGACACGACCGTGGAGGGGCGTTTTCGGAAACCGAAGGGACTGCGCGCTAGGGCACGGGAGCCCTTCTTTTTATATCCCCCACCCGACGCCGTCTTTCTTCACTCGCAAGAAATCTCCACTTGCCGTCACTCTCGCTCTCTCTCTCGCGTCTGCGACCTGTTTCTTCTCGGCTGCAAGTTCTCAGAGGTACTTTCGAGGACGGTCTCGTCGGTGTTCGCGGACGACGACCGTGAACCGTCGTATCTTGAGAGCGGATCACCAGTACCCAACGCACCGGTATTATGGGGGCGAAATCCTCTCTAAGGACAGTCCATTTCATGGACGCTTCGGTGATATCTAACCTTATCCTTCTTGTATTTTGTTTGCTGCAATTTATTTATTGCTTGCCCCTTTCTGGATCTCGCCCGTTTATTTGTTTCCATATGATTATTCGATTCCTGTTTGCATATCATAATCGGATATTGAACTGGAAATGGATGACGTTAATGATATTGATCTTTAATACTTTTATTTCCGTTCAATTGGATCCGTATAATTATTGTTTATTATATGCATGGTTGATCCTGTTTACAACACTTGATTTATTTCTGATTGGTGTACTCGATAGGTTAATGGCCTATCTGTGGCGGCTCTTCTGCTTGTATTCGCATTCGCCTTCTCTTTCCTTCTATCCCACCTTCCCTTTGTAAGTATCTCTCATTTTTCTCTTTTTTAGTTATATAGAATTTTGGGGCGATCACCAACGAGTGTATCCCCCTTCTTTTGAGCCTAAAAAAAAGTTTCTCCTCGATGTAAAAGAACTCTAGGCCTTATGAATAACCAACTCATTATTTTATCTCCACATGGTATCGGAGCGACGGTCATAGACCAGAGTTCTCGTACCCGTGCCCTAATCTCACCTGCCACCCCTCTCTCTTTTGCGCTGCGCCCCTCCTCCCTCTCTCTCCTTCGCATGCGGCCGACTTGGTGCCGGGGGTTGCGGCACCGCCACCAACCCCCTCTGAGGGATCCTACGTACCTGCCTCCTAGGCCACTGATGGCCTCCGTTACTCTCGCCCTGGTAGCCTCGACGATGGACAACCCTCCATCATGCCCTCGATAGGCCCCCTAGGGTCCTTTTTAAACCTCTCCTACGTCGCCCGGATCTGCTGTATGATTTGATTTTGATCGAAAAAGTTGATTTCAGACCAATAAACCACCTTTTCGACCCTAGCGTGGATCGAAGTTTAGCAAGGATGGTTGTATGAGTCTACACACACAACCAATTCTCTATATGATCGTGTAAGCTTGCTCGGATCGGTACTACTCCAGTCGACTTCCGTTTCGACCTCTTTCTTCATCACATTAGAAAACAAGGGTGACGTCTTCTCTTCGTCTGATGCATTCGTGGACCCGACTCCTATCATAAAGATGGATGTGATTGACTGAGTTATGGTTCATGTAGTTTTGACCCTCATGCAGTGTAATAACAAGGAGCACATTCTTTTTTTTTGAAAGTCTTCCAATTAGGGGGTAGTACTCGGTGGTACCCTCCCCATCAAAATTTTATTGCTAACTAAAGTCGAAAGTAAGGAAGTTACAGAGCTAAAGAACAAACTAACCCACCCTTACAAAAATAAACGAAACCACCCTTACAAAACAAAAGCGCTACAGCATCCATTCCTCAACTAGCCTTTTCGCAAGGAAGGCCACGTTCTCCTCATAAAATCTTTGCCCGGAGAAAAACAAGGAGCACATTCTGACACAATCGGAGCCGACGATAAGACGTGGGAGAATGCTTTGTTGAAGCAAGTATTTGGCTTTGTGGTATTCTTACCACAAATATGGTCAATGACATTGTGAACCAACCCATCGTCAAGGCGATGTGGGATATCCCGGCAACTGCATATGGCCAAGTGAAGAATGAGGTCAAGATTCTTCAGTTAAAGTTCGATATCTACGCTATCAAGCAGAATGGTTATCCTATGCATACTTTCTATTCTTTGCTTCGTGGCATGTTCGAGAAGCTTCACAGCTTCATGTCTGTGACAAATCTACTTATCAATAAATGGTGCATTGGAACTCCACAATAGTTGGAGTTTTTTTGGCTGCTCTTGATCCTGAGTATGAGGCCACACACACACACATCTTCTTACATGTGCAGCTATACCTCCCATGGAGGAAGCGTATAGTCGCCTCAACATGATTACTATCCCATCTCTGGCCACCACACATACCTCAACGGTGGTTGCATCTCGCGACAGGGAAGGCTATACTCAGTTCAGAGGGCATGGTCCTCGTGACAGAGGAGGAGGACCTCATCGTGGCCCTTGCACCTATTGTCGTCGTCTGGGTCATTTAGGGGATACATTTTTTGAGGATACATGCTATCAAAAGCATGGATATCCTGCATCTGTTTTGTGACTGAGCTGATTGAGCCTTCATATAGTTTGGCTCCTCATATAGATTCGTGTATTGATGACATTATCTCCCATTTGAGGGAGGGACTGACTCCTGCTGCCTGCACTACTACATGTTCCTCAGATGTTGCGGATCCTACCAAAGCTTCTTCGAGCTTCTCAATTATAGCCTATGCTTTTGCTAGTTGTATCATTGAAGATATGATCGAGTGGATCATGGAATCTGGTGCTTCCCACCATTTGTGTGGAGACAACACAATTCAATTCATCAGGTTTATACCCTATGGTAGATGGGTCGTCATTACGAATTCATTTACCCATTACAGGACATGGGGGTTCATTTGATGCTATCCATGCTTCTGCAGAATGTGCTATATGCTCATGATTTCATATGAATGTATACTTTTTATTAGTCAAATCACTAAGAATCTGCATTGTCGTGTCATTTTTGACCATGTTTCTCTTGTGTTTCAGGACATACTCACAAGCAGAAGATTGGATGTGGTCGTAAGCAGTGAGGGTTCTATAGACTGGTCTAGTCCCTAGTGCTGGTGCTGCTATTGTTCCCCATTGATTTGTCTCGTCATACTTGTGTCATCTTTGTTTTGCACATCTTCCTCTGGAGAAGTTATGTCATGTCCTCCCACGGATCTTCACACGTTCTTCCTTTCAGTGCAATGCCTGCCAGCTTGGGAAGCATCGCTGCTCTTCTTTCCTTGGTTGTTAGAATGTAGCAATATTCATTTATTTGAGCGTGTTCATTCGATATTTGAGGTCCCCGTCATGATCCTGATTACTAGAGACATCGTTTTTATCTAGTTGTTGCGGATGATCATTCCAGACTTTCTTGGAGTTTTTTTGTTAAAAATAAGTTTGAAACTTGGTTTGTCATTACATCTTTTATTATTGAAATAAAAAATAGTTTCTCTGCTATTGTTAAGTTTATTCTCTCTGACAATGCCTTAGAGTTCCGCACGTTACAACTGTCCGAGTTCTTCAAGTCTCTTGGCATCATTCATCAGACCTCGTGTGCTTACACTTCTCAGCAGAACGGTATTGCTGAACGCAAACACTGTCATTTACTTGATGTGATCAAGATATTTTTGATCTAGAGTCGTGCTCCTCACTCTTTCTGTGGTGATGCGATCCTTACTACTTGCTACTTGGTGACCATATGCCATCTTCCGTCTTAGGAGAGAAGCTTCCTTTCTCGATTGCGTTTCTTGAGGACTTGTTCTCCATTACACCACGAGTATTTGGCTTTGTTGCCTTTGTTCACCATCTGACGCTTGGTCGTAACAAGCTCTCCCCTAGAGCCGTCAAGTGTGCCTTTGTAGACTACTCTCGTATCTGGAAGGGGTATCATTTCTTTGATTTAGTTCGACAGAAGTAATATATTAGCACTGATGCCACCTTATTTGAACATGTTACATATCTCTCTCATACATGTGATAGGTTGACTCCGTCTGACAGGCACATATGGATCATACGATACTATTAGTATCGGTATCGTGTTGATACGATATATCGACAACATATCACCCAAATCAGACCGATTTTGTGAAGAAAATTGCCTTAGAAGGATAAATATTGGCCATATCAGCGATATATAGGTTACCTTTTAATACCGATATATCGTCGACATATCGCGATATGGCTTACTATGCTCAAAAGAGGAGGTATATGTGCCTCCTCCTATGGCACCACCACCTTCAGTACCTACTCCACCATCATCACTACCACCATCATCACTACCACCACATGCTCCTGTGGTTACCCCTACACTACCACCCAATACCTTGGCTAAACTGTTGCCACGTTACTATGTTCGCATGCCTCACATGATTCCCTCTGCTCATGGACCTTCCCCATCATCTAACACATCATAGGATTGTACTGAGCACATTGTTTCTACTGATGACGCTTGTAATTTGTCCATGCAGCATGCTTCTTTATAGGATGAGCATGTGCCTTTTCAGGAGGGTGGTTTACATATTGAGGAGGAGGTGGTTGATTTTGATGTGCCTTGTTCCGCGGAAATGGAGATGTACTTATGCTATCTATCCTCTTGCATCCCATGTTTCTTTGGGGCGACTCTCGGAAGATTTCAGGAGGTTGAAGATATCACAAACATATCAGGGGGTGATACTGTCGTTGAGGAGGAGATGGTCGCGTCACACTCACGCGACACGTGAAGCATTGTTACAACTCTTATACAAGCATCTATTGTGGGACGTAAGTGGGTGTTCATGGTGAAACACCGAGCAAATGACAATGTGGATCGCTACAAGACGAGGCTTGTGGCTCGTGGGTTCACCAAGACATACGGGGTGAACTATCGAGATACTTCCTCTCCAGTGGCTCGGCATTCGACAGTGTGGATCTTTTTTTCTATTGTACTGACACATGATTAGCCCCTATATCAGCTTGATGTGAAGAATGCATTTCTCTATGGTGACTTACATGAAGAAGTCTACATGCAACAACCACCTGGATTCGTTGAAGGGGAGTGTCAGAAGGTTTGCAGACTTCATAAGGCTATATATGGCCTTAAACAGAGTCCAAGATCATGGTTTCAGAAGCTCTTGGATTTGATAGAGCAACATGTGTTCGTGAGATTGACTGGAGATCATTCACTATTTGTTTAGAGGTCTCAGAGACGTGCAGTTGCTATAGTAGTTTATGTTGATGATATCATTGTTATAGGGGATGATGTGCATGACATCAAGCAGCTAAAGATTTTCTTGGTTAGCAATTTGTAACCAAGGACCTTGGCAGTCTACGGTTACTTCCTTAACCGGAGTTCGCCATGAACCAGTCAGGTCTTGTGATGATCCAGAGGAAGTACATTACATATCTTCTCTCTGTGATGGACATGTCAGATTGTAGGCCTACCACTACTCCAATGCACCCGAGCATGAATTGTATGACGACGACATTGAGGAGGTAAAGGAGCTTGTTGGAAAACTCCTATGTGTGACAATCACCATGCCAAATACATCTTTTGCAATGAGTAGAGTGATTCAGTTCATGGAATAACCTAGACATGCACATATGGATGCAATCCATATGATTATGAGGTATCTGAATACCTCTCATACTATTGATCTTTTATTTAGCAGAGGCACATCCCTTGCTGTTACAACTTGCACAGATGCAGATTATGGGGGATGTTCCAAGGACATGAAGTCTACATTTGGTTTTGTAGTGTTCACATGGAGCTCCTTGGTGCCATGGAAGAGCAAGAAGCAGATGATGGTCGCCTAATCTATTGCAGAATCAGAGTACAAAGCCGTGGCACAAGGGAATACAGATATGATGTCGGTAAGATCTGTTCTTCCTGACATAGCAGTTGAGGTGCCTCTTCCCATGCACCTCCAATGTGACAAACATGCTTCTCTCTTCATTGCCAACAACCCAACCTTCCATGAGAGGACCAAACATATCGAGGTAGATTGTTACTACACCTGAGACATGATTCAGAAGGGTTTCATCTCCTCCTCTCATGTCAGCTCAAGAGAACATATAGCAGACATGTTCACCAAGGCCCTAACTAGAGGGCCATTCCAGAGATGCCATTTCAAGCTGAGCATGATTGATATCTAAGCTCCAACTTGAGGGAGAGTGTTGAGATATTAGTTATCTTCTATCCTTTTTATGTATTCTCTTTTCTTTCTGTCTACATTATGTAATTTGGCCAACATGTTTCTCCTCTATATAAGAGAATCCTTGGAGTTCATGAATAAGCAACTCATTATTTTCTCCCTACAATCATAAATTAAAATTATAAAAACCACATTAGAATCAAATATATCCCCACTTATTCACTATGCGGTGACCTATACGAGTAGGGGTGTAAACGAGCCGAACCTGAGCGAACCAACCCAGGCTCGATTCGGCTCGTTTAGTACTTTCAGGTTCGGGCTCGGTTCGGCTCGATAAAATGAAAACTGTAATCAGGTTCGGCTCGGCTCGGGTAAGGTTCGTAAAGGTTCGGTTCGGCTCGTTAAAGGTTCGTTTAAGAATAAATGATGTACATGCATTTCTGTTCAAAGGGAAAAACTGCAATTGCAGGGGAGGGTTTTGCGGGGTTTCGGATATAGAGAATAGGGACTTAGGGAGTAGATGATTGGATGGGTTTGGAAAAATAAGTGAATGCCCTTATGTTAATATAGAATGTATTTTTTCCTTGTATATATACAATATGTATGTATATATACTTTTATGTATGTATGTATATAATCGAACTTTTAACGAACCGAACTTGAGCGAACCTATATTTTTGAGGTTCGGTTCGTTTATTTAATCGAGCCCAAACTCGTGTTCAGGTTCGGTTCGTTTATTTTCGAATCGAATCTGAATCGAACTTTTAGCGAGCCGAATCTGAGCGAATGTCGAACCTGAGAAATTTTTGACAGCCCTATATACGAGTGCATACTTTTTTTCGAATGGAATTCAAATGCATACATATACCACATTCTTGAACCTTGCTTGAATCCATACATTAAATGCATTTCCAAGCTTATCATGATTGAGAGAGAAAGAGAGGGAGAGAGAGAGAGGGAGAGAGAGAATAATGAGTCATGAATTCCGGATCAAGTGAACCTTTTTTTAATCTTCCATGTTTATCTACCCCATAAGAGGTATTCCTATAGTTTCTGTTCACTCCCTCTATTTCTATATATATTATTGAGGGGCGCTCAACTCAATGAAATAAAGAAACATATATTCCAGAAGTTAACAATATTGGATCAAGAGCTGCTAGTAATAATATCACATATTTGGATGTGCTACTACTTTTGGGAACTAACATCTTTTATTGTCAGTGAAGTTTTCTAATTGAATAGCTGATCTTTTCCAGGGAAGCTGGCGAGGAGGCTGTGCTGAATAGCCTATGGCAGAGGTACGAGAATACCATTGATAAGGTACTTGCTTTTTTTTCAATTGTTCAGTTAACCATATCGTTTCCGACATTGTTTGTATTAGTCGCTCAGGAATTCTATGGAATTATGTATTACCCACTTAATGGCCTGTTGGTAGTGCAGTGTGCTTACCACCCAAAGGACCATGGTTCCATTCTTGGGCAAGCACCTGTGCATGTTCCCTCTCTTGTTTTAAAAAAAGAATCATCTGGAATTATGGTGCATTTTTTAAGGCAATTATGATGTATTTATCAAATAAGTAAATATATTATTGCCCTAGTCTTTGTACCCTCTTCCTTAAATTCATTAAAATCCTGAAATTCGATCCACTCCCCTTGAAAACTTATTTGCATGGGACTTTTCAATTTAAAAAACTGATTTGCGTGGTGGGTGTTCACTTCTAACACAATAAGATTCACTGAAGAAACATCTTTATAGATGTCAATCGATGAAAAAGCACGATTATTTAACATGAAATACACTTCAAAAGGAGGGAAAATCGTGGATCACATATTTCTAGACCTCTTTGGATTTGAGGGTTTTTCTTTACCACTACAGTAGATTGGGACAAGGCTCGGAATGTTGATTTTGCCCCATGTCACTGACACGGGGAAACGAAGTTTTGGATGCATTATCACTGAAATTTCGCCCCATGTCGATGAAATGGGGGAAATGTACGCTATTGTTTTTGAAAACTTAGGTTTCTAACAATAAATAAGATTGAATTTAACATTTTTTTTGCTAACCTAAAGTTCTAGATAATACTTTTAGAGTAGTATACCTGTATTAACAGGTATAATGCACGTGATGATAGTATGATAGGTTGATATACATAGCAAAATATTTAAGAAAAGCAAATGAGAATTTAGAACTTTAGAGATATGGTCATCATAAAGAAGTTGAAATAACGACTTGAATACAAGTAATAGTTCATAAAAACAAAAGAACTCATGCACAAAATGAAAGAATCATAAGAAATAGAATGAGTATTTGAATGGATCATCCTTTTGTCCTGGTTGCTCTCGTCCTCCATGACTGTATCTTCTCCTCATTTGATCTCTATATTCCATGTAGTTGTCCCATGCCATACAGCCTTGTAGGTCATGAGAATTTGTGCATATACATGGTCTTCAACATGCGTACGGAAATCAACGTGAGGATATCTTTTCTCAGATGAGATATAATCACAAGGAGGTGGACGTGAAGAAGTTGCATGTGATGGAGCATGATCTGTAGGAGATGTCATATGTGGAGGTTGAGGGTTAAAAATCCGAAAATACCACCATGATCAATACCAATTCCACCACTATTATAACCATAACATGAAGGAGTGAAGAAACCATATGATTCATTTTGCGTCTGTTCATGGGAACACAATCCTCAAGCAAGCATTTTGTCTCTGCTGCCCGAGGAGAAAGAAGATAAACCAAGAAAGCCTCCAACCAGAGCCAAGTAAACAGATAGCCTTGCATGGACCAAAGGGAACCAATTACCAAATCCGTCCAAGCTCCGCTCAGTGATCCATAATCATACAATTCATATTATCCACCACCACTAAGGGCTTGATGTAGCCCCATAGCATGCATGGCTTGACGTACGTAATCCATAGCATCGACCACTCCAACATGGATCTCATCCAACTCCCATGGAACTAATCTAAAATATCAAATCTTCTATCAATATCTCCTGGTAATTTGTGGTTGTGCGGGTACGGGTACCGGTATATAGGATATGGTTGATAATCCATCAGTTCTGCAGGATTCAGGGAGGACTGTGAATATAGTCCCCATGCATAATGGTGCGGTGGCCTATTTTCTTGTCCTGCCTCTAGCAATTGGTCATATCTGTGCCTCCGTCTGCTTGTATGTTCTTCACCTCCATGTCTATGGAAGCTTGATGTCTGCCTTCCCATCCTCCCTTCTTCTTCCTTGCCTTCTAGTGCAACCCCATATATCACCTTCCTTTTATGTGATATTTCCCTCTCCGTAATGGGTAAATTTGTCATTAAAAATTATTTGAAGTTAGGTTCACAGGGTTCACAGTGTCCCATTTATGACTTACCGGTATTTTGTAAACGTTTTTGTGCAGGAAAGAATTGATAGGTAGTAATATACTAAAACCGCAAGGATTAGGGCTCTTTTCACATAGAATTTAGGTGCTCAATAGGACCTATGCATATGTGCAGAACAAATATCAGGTGTTGAATGGGTTAAAAGGTCTTATCATTGAGCGTCAAAAAAAAAGGTCTTATCATCCTTCAAATGTTGTAAAACCTTCCCTTGAAAAAAATGTTGTAAACGGTAAACCTAACCTTAGCTATTTTTGAGGAATTATTTATTTTTGTCTGTCCAATTTTCTCAAGCCTTTGCAGCGTGACTTGTCGATGATATTAAGTTTGCACAATAGGTTTATTTTTCTCAACTGGAGTTACGATGCATGAAAACCTTGCGCTGTAACTTATCTTTTTTTTTGACGCTCGCGCTGTAACTTATCTGTACTGAACTAATTTCTTATGTCTTATTTGTGGACAGATTGAGAAGAGGAAATTGTTGCAAGTGTTCTCATGCACTTCATACAAACATACAAAAACTGGAAGCCTGTAAATAATTATCAGCTACTAGCTTCTTCTGCATCTATTAATTTGGGCAACCATTCAAAATTTGAGGATGCCATTATGGGGATGCTCATCTGGGCATCCTTCTGAAGTGGTTCTCATTTTAACTCAGGAAATTGCACGAATAACCTCCCTTGTCAATGAATGTGAGTGAAAGTGGCAATTGATTTGCACCTTTTTATTTGTAAGTGTTTTTTTGTACATTACATGGCAGGGCGCACTGTATTTTATACATCCTTTACGGGTAAATGTGGTCCCACAATTTTACTCTTTATTATTTCATTTTCCTCACTTTCTTGCTTATAGAATAGTTTCTCGAGATCTAGAAATAAATATCCATCAACCTAATCCCATAAATCCGAACATTGGAGGACCCTCCACCTGCTCCAAGAGGCAGATCATGCTCAAGAAGTCTTGCAACATTGACTCAAAAAAACCATATGAAATTGATGGGCCCAAGTCCCCCTCGGCCAGGCCTTCACTACTGTAATCCTCCCTCCCATCAGTGGCTATTGTAGCCAGATGTAAAAGGTTGATAAGGGCCTCTCTACTCATTTAGTGTTTGATGTAGGATGTTCTAGTGTTGGCTGCAGACTAGTTTATAGTACTAAGGTGCTGCTAATAGTGTGTCTTACTGTGGTGCTTAGAAGGATCATCAAATAACGTAAGCTTACGGAACAAAAAATCTGCATGAAGCAGTTATGAAATGCAGAAGGTGTTCACTGGCTTCAAAATATATGATCACCTCTTTCTTATGCTAACCGTATGAGGATGTGTGGTTTAGAGTCAAGATGAGTGGATTGATTTTACGAATGCTGAAAAAATCAGATAATCTCTTGGAATTGTTTACTTCAGATCCTATGTAAAAAGGCTGCATCATTTAACACGTATGCCGGTGTTGAGGTTGACATGTAATGACATGATATTTTGACAAGAGAAGTTCTATGGCGGAGAATGTGCTTGAACATACTAAGGCCTTTACAAGTGACTAATTGTGTAATTAATTTGTGTTTTTTTGTTTTTATATTACAATTGCATATGCGAGAATGTGCTTTGCTTTGGAGAGGGCTTATGATTCTGTCCCCGGAGATATTGTGGAGAGTTTTGGAGAAGAAACAAAGTACCCGTCCTTTACATTAACATCATAAAGGGTATGTATGATGGAGCTAAAGTGGAGTGGAGCCTCTAGTGTTTTATGTGATAAGAAAATTTCCTATGAAAACCAAAAGAAAGTTTTCCAAAGCACCCGTGAGTCTGCTATGCTCTATGGATCTGAATGTTGGCATGTGAACCATAGACATGTGCATAGAATGGCAATTGCAGAAATGAAAATGCTAAGGTGGGATATGTGGTTTCGTGATATGTTCAATGACATAAGATGCGAGAAAATCGCTTAAGATGGTTTGGTCTTTTGCAAAGAAGATCAACTGATGCACCAATGAGGAGATGCGAGTGTTGGGATGTTGAGCTAGCTAAGAAAGGGCGAGGATGACCCATGAAGTGTTGGAAAGAGACTATGCGAAGGGATCTTAGTTTTGTGGATATTAGCCAGGATTGACCCACGACAGATCGGAATGGAGGCGAAGAATCCATGTGACCGACCCTACTTAATTGTGAGAAAAGGCTTTGTTGTTGTTGTTGCATGTTCAATGGCATTAGGATTCTTATTCAAAGTTCTAAGGGTCTTTGAAACCTTGATTCTGCAAGCCAATGTCGATCTAATTTCAATCCAAAGTTTTATTATTATGCGTATACACGAGTTCTGAAGGCATCTTCATCACCAAAATCAAAGGAGAATTTGGGGTCTTGGAACTCTTATTTTCACACAGTAGCAAACAAAAGCTGTGCATCGCGACTGCTCAACTCCCGATGCCTCCATCTCTAGGGACCGCACAATGTAGCAACCCCTGGTCATCGCCTTGTCCAAGCTTGAGGAGGCGGTCCCCAAAAAGCATCTTCCTCCAAGCATGCACACGAACTCCATGCAGTACCATCTCCAGGCACACACAATTACTAGCCTAGGTTCACAAACATCGTGTCACTATTGCAATATCCAGCCAAATGGACCGAATATTCCTAGGTGATCGAATAGAATTTTGCTATTCAGTGAATATTCGGTCTAACCTAAGTATTCTGGGTATTCAACCAGAATATTCGATTGGCTATTGCAACAAAGTGCTATTTTTTTATGATTCCCATTTATCTTGGTATCACCTCAAATGTTAACGCTATATATATATATGTAACTTGTTAATTGGTATTTTTATCTTGGACTCTTATTGATTGATGACATTATATATATAAATATATAATACATATTAGACATGATTTAAATATTTAAAATAATTAAGAAATGCCATAACTAAATAATTCAAAATATTCTCTCGAAGATGAATATTCTTTATTCAGTGAATCCTCCGAATGAATACCGAATATCGACTATTGCAACACCGATCATCCCTTGCAACCCCATCATCGCCTTTGCACATGCAACCAAGGCCTTAAATGTCGGTTTCAGTCACCATTTCAATGACCGACCGAAACAGAATTTCGATGTAATTTTGGTCAAAATTCGATCGAAATTTGGTCATTTCGGTCATTTTTTGTATTAGGGCAATCATATTTCGGTCATTTCGCTCGAATTCGATTTCGACAGGATATCGATATTCGACAGAAATTCGACCGAATTTCGTTGAAATTAGAGGCCGTGCATGCAACACTATCAGGAACGGTGCTACCACCTCCAGGTGGCAACAGTCCCTTCGCGTCAGTGCAGGGGATCCACTCCGGATCATGTAGCAACATTAGAATATCACCCTTTAAATTGCATGGCGAGCGTCGGTCACTCCTCTAGATGGCATCAACCCTCCTTCTAGGCGACTCTGAACTCCTCGCAATTCCTATATTTCTTCGATCTCGAGGTTGCAGCCCGTTATGAGATTAACGCTCTAGCAATGGAGGCAGCAGTGCTTCCCTTGGGTTCTTTGCGGTCGTTCTAATTTTGAAAGAAAAAGAGGGAACCTTATTCATGTTGAAGGCGGAAGACCTGCTGGGCATTTTTTTATTCTTTTGGTTTATGTTTATATTGGGCTTTAGATGAGCATGTTATTGTATCCACAAAAGAGTAGAGAGGGGGATCTACTATTGTATCAAGTGGTTTGAGTTTTGGGCTCAATCAGGCTAGGCTATAGCAATTTCAGGCCCAATTGGATTGCTATGGCTACAAAAAAGGCATGGCCTCAAATTTCAACGAAATTCGGTCGAATTTCTGTCGAATATCGATATCTTGTCGAAATCGAAATTTGACCGAAATGACCGAGATATGGGGGTCCTAGTACAAAAAATGACCGAAATGACCGAAATTTTGGTTGAAATTCCACCAAAATTCCATCGAAATTCTATTTTGGTCAGTACCGAAATGGTGACCGAAACCGACATTTAAGGCCTTGAAAAAAGGAGGAATGGGTGTTGTTCTATGGCTCAACGAGCTAGTTTGATTTTAAAAAAGGGATAATGTATAAAAAGCTGTACAAGAAGAAAGGGAGAAGAGAAAAACCTTTAAAAAAAGAGGAACGACTTATTAAAAAAAGGAGAATAACTTAAAAAAGAGTGGAGAAAAGCCGAAAAAAGAGGATGTTATTTTTTCCCACATCTATTCTTCTCCCAATGTGGTCGACTTCCTCCTTTTTCAGCAAGTATGTCAGAAAGGAGTATTATGTAGAGCTTTCAGATTCAGACTCTACTAGTTCGTGGCACTCTATGTTCGAGTGACCTAATTCTCAATGAGGAGACTCAGTTTCAGACTCCATTCTCTAGTGATCGTGAACTCTAATACGAGACCCTTCTGAGGTACCTACGTAAGATAACCCCACTTTGAGGTCTCTATGAGAGAGACCTATCTTCAGAGTTATATTTATATATATATTCCCACGATGTTTTTTTTGACACTTACAGAGAGATGAACAATCTTGCGGGTTAGAGTTCTTCGACGAGGAGACTCATTCCAGTTTCATGACTATGATAGATGCAAAGCACAAGTTCTCCAACGAGGAGACTCATTTCGGTTCAGGTGACTCTGGAAGTACAGAGCACACGTTCTCCGTCGAGGAGACTTAGTTCAGTTGCGGTGACTGTAATAGATGCAATACGAAGTACAGTTCTCCAACGAGGAGACGCGGTTCACCCTCCAACCCTTCAGTTCCTCCTCACCAGTATGACCTAAGAAGCAACGTCCTCAACAAGCAATGAGTAGAGAATGCGTTGAGTTGATATTGTTCGTAATGTTTTGAGAAGTGATTTCTTTCTATTTGTTGAAACTAATCATTGCATGCTCCTGCTTGAGGGGGAAATGTTAGAGTATGCGTCCATAGATGGTTAGTTAAATCCCTCCAGAGTCCAATTAACGCATCCACATGTTTAATCCCACATCGTTTATAAGACTTGGTCTTATTGATGGGGCTATATTAGAAACCCCACATCATCTGTAACCTTTAAGAGAGAGATTAATATAAACATCAAGCCTTTTAGGTGGTTCTCCCTTGGTTTCATCCTGATCCTCATGGAGAAGGGTTCCACGTAAAGTCCTGGGCATGTTATCTTTCTGTTTATCTCTAATTACGCTACTGCATTGTCTTTTCTTACATAACTATAGATTATCTTTGCCTTTTTCATCCTTACTTTCATAATATGATTATTTTCATGAGGAAAAATAGGCACACAACTAAGGTGGTGTGTGGCCCATGTTACCCATAAAAATCTCACAAAGGTTTTTTACATCTTCAATTACATTTTAAGAATAAAATGCTCTAGTGGAAAATAATACCATCGCATTCCAACCACAAAGCCCAAGCGGATCATTAGAGGATCCTTATGAGTCTTGTAGCAAACAACCCTTAATGACTCCAAAAATTCCCACACACGACTCCTCCGACATTCAACCATCACCCCAAGCCAAACCTCGACAACCCTTTCACCAGAAGAAAAAGTGCTCTACATCATCATGCTTTGGCCCAATAAGTGCTATGGACGTCAGAGGCAGAGTTAGCCTCATAAGGGTAACTCCGATCTAAGCGCTAATTGCGAGCTAAACTCGTTATATACAATTTCTTATTTAACCATACAAACACATTGGACATTACATCATTGGACCTCGCATAAACTTGACTCTATGAACATCAGTCATCGTCCTCCCCCTTTTGAGGAGCCATAAGAACAACTTCACCCTTGATAGGGCCTAAACTTCCTACACCAATTCGTAACCCCATGGATTAAACATAAATCATTTGGAGAAGGCTTTCTAAGCCATCTTAACAGAAAAGTTCCATCGTTCTAGATCCAATGATCCATACCATAGTCTTTTCCCTCCAATAGCTCTCCCAAATTCAAGGAATCTTTAACCCTTTACTTTGATAAACCATCACCAAAAGTTGGCGCTCATGTATCATTTGATCGAGCTTTAGCAATTATCTTGTTTGTATTATCAGCTAGGAAAAAAGTCAAGTCACAAAACCTCGTTCCTTAGACCCAACATTCAAATAAAAATGGAAAGAGGTCATATCTCAATCAACGAGCATAAAAGCGACACAACATCTGGACGACCAAACAAACCCTACTCCAAAAGTTGGATGACTAGCAGACTAATCTTAAGCCCGTGCCAAGATCTGAGGAGATGTGTGGGCCTTTTGCTAAAAACTTTTGGGTGGACGAGCTTCACTGCAATTAATCCAAATCATTTTCCAATCCCTAGTTTTGTGGGGTTCAGATGCTCTTGAAGAGAAACCCCACGTTAAGGTTACTTGTTTTTCTCCTTTGCAGCGGCAACTGCGGAGATTTTGGCTCCAATGGCATCGACAACTGATTAAGAGGAGGTGGCGACCTTGCGTACGGTGATGGCTTCCGTGCGTGCGAGGAAAGAGCTTTGCGAAAGCTTGGTGATGGTCCAATGGCGACACGAGATGGTGGCGATGTTGCAGCGGAGTCGACACGAAGCAAGGGTGACATCAACGTCGATGGAATGTGCTGGAGGTGTCGAGGCATGCGCATGTGGTTGGAGGTAAGGGCAACTTGAGCTAGGTTTTTTTGGGTCTGTGAGGTTGTTTGGGGTGGTTCGATGGTGGCAGGAGGTGCTTGAGAGATTGGAGAGGGTGTCAGGTAGCGGAGAGGGGCTGCGGCCCTGCGGGAGAAGTGGTGGGGTAGTTTTGGGTGTTGTGGCAGCGGAGAGGGGCTGCGAGGTAGGTGGTGGGGCCTTTTTGGTGGCGAAAGGGGGCTGCTGGGACTGGGGGGTCGCCAGAGGTGCGGGGGAGGTGTCGGGGAACTGTCACGGGGCTAGAGGCATTGTTGGACTTCGGTTCCTTCGACGGCGGCTGATCTGAAGCGTGCTGAACACCAAGCTCGGGGATCTTTTTTCTTGTTTTCTTCATCGTAAACATGGATATTAGCTTCGAGGATGGGAGGCATCGATCCGACGGCATTCAGGGTCTGAAAATCAGCAACCAAATCCCATAGATCCGATTGAAATTTGAGCAATATGGACATCAACTCTTTGTTGTAGGTTTCTTTGGCTAGCTGTTTGCGTTCTGTCGAATGGAATTCGTTGGTTGTATGTTGACGTGAACTCTGGTATGGATCGTTAGATCGTGAGGACGATCTGATTGCCTTGCTCTGATACCAAATGATGCAAATTGAAATTTACAACGGTGAAAAATTAAATATTAACGGTGGAAAAATGTTGGTGGAAGAATTTTGGAGGGAGGAGAAGAGAAAACTCGCCATATGTGAGAGATTTGGAGATGAATGAAGCGTGGAGATCACATCGAGACGTAAGGGAGAGGGAGAGACAATTCTCAAAATTTTATAGAATCTCTATTATCTCAAACAAAGAACCACTATCCCCTTAGAGGGGCAACATTACAAAAATAGAAACATAATCAAACTCAAATCTAACTTATCCTAATTGACTCTAACCGATTAACTACCTAATATAATTGAGTAATTAACTAAATCGAGATCATCTGTGATCTCTTTATTTTAAAATAAAATTGCAACGGACTAATTAAAATTCCTCGATCTAAATTTAATTAACAGACAAAAAATAAAGCCTTATTTATTTGTCTTGCGCTGCAATACATCAGATCTCCAAATCCTGCCAACCTCTAACTTTATTTCTTAAAAAAACTACCTTTGTGATATGAGCACCCTGTTCTCTTCCAATAATCACCTTCCTTTCGAGGTTTCCCAACACTCCAACATTATATGTTACTAATTTATTTGGAAAAAATGGAACGGTCTGACTCAAGTGAGACAAGCGAGTCATCGACGCTGTTCTGCTCCCCACCAGCTTCAACCTTTTTTTTTGAAGTCTAAAAGGTAGGGGGAAACACTCAGTGGTGTCCGTCCTAAAATTTTATTAAAAAAGATAGAAAAAGATAACAAAAGAAACCGAACCAAAGAGGACCGCACCCCACCCATTACAAATTCCAATCGTCCAGCAAGCGATTAGCTAACGCACGCACATTTTCCTGGTAAAAACGTTGACCCGAAAACAGAAGGTCGTTTCTTCCCCTCCAAACCGCCCAGAGAATGGCCATGGGGATAATCCACTCCCTCCGAGGTCTGTGCAAGTTGGCGTGGGCCGAATCCCAAAAAGATTGGAAGTCACCGCTGCTGCACCAGCCCGGACCCAACTCCTACCATATTTGAGATACCACGGAGCAAGAGAAGAAGAGATGCTCAATCGATTCGATCGCCGCGTTACATAGTAGGCATTTGTCAGAAATGACCCTAAGGAGTCTCACGCACCTATCCCTCGTCATCAACCGCTTACGCCTGAGGAGCTAAAGGAAAAAGCCGATCCGCTCCGGGAGCCTTAGAGCCCTGATCAGCGAACAGTCTCTGGAAAGCAACTCGGAGCCAGGGGGGGTCTAGAAATGGCTCCGTAGGCCCCTCTGACCGAGAAGGAGCCCTCCCTCCAAGTCCAGTGGTCTCTGCCCCCACCAGGCGTTCCCACCTCCTGTAGGGACTCCAGTAACGCCAGGAAGTCGTCGAACCTTTGATCAGAAAGGGAAGCAGCAAAAGGAGGGCACCAGAGGCCATCGCTCCAGCAAGCCGCAACCGAGCAAGATTTGTCACCTGCAAGCGCAAACAACCGGGAAAAACGAGAGCGTAACGCCCCACCCCCCGACCAATCATCAGTCCAAAAAGCGAAGAAGTCCTCCAACCGAGAACAAGTCTAAAAATGGCGATGTTGCTCACAAAGGCCTTCACCACGCTGCGCCAAAAAGGGGTCGGGGAGTTGGAGCCAACGATCAGCGGAGGAGCGCCTCTAACGGCGTAAATTTTATGGATCACAACGCAGTCCAGATCATCACCCGGACCCCAGATCCTGCTAGCCCATTTCAGTAGAAGAGCCTCGTTCATTTGTTCAAGTGATTTCACCCCCAGGCCCCCGTCATCCTTCCAATGCAAGACCTCCTTCCAGCCCACCAAATGGATCCCCCTAGTCCCGGCCGCACCATTGCCCCATAAGAATGCGTGAATGCATTTCTCCAGCCGCGCCCGCAACCCCTTTGGCATCTTTCGGTTGGAGAGAAGGAATATAGGGATGGAGGACATGACGGATTTCAATAGCACCAATCTGCCCCCCTTCGAGAGGACCGCAACTTTCCAACCTGCAAGCTTCGCTTCAACCTTCTCCATCACCCTCAACCAATCGCGTATCCGAGTCCGCCCCAGAGACAAAGGGGTGCCCAGGTACTCAAGAGGTAGGGAGGATCTCCCCGAACCCAACACCGACTCCAGATTCTCCGACTCAAGCTCCGCCCGCCCAAAGGAAATGAAAACCGACTTCATGTTGTTCTTCGTCAGGCCCGATAAGTCCGAGAATATCTCAAGAGTCATCGCCATGCCGATAGCCTCCTCGATGCCCCCCTCGATGAAGAACATGGTATCATCAGCGTATTGGGCGATCGGAACCTCCAGCCCGTCCTTCGAGAAGCCTCTAGTCAATCCACGAGCGGCAACACCTTCCGCCATGTCAGAAAGCACATCGACCACGAGAATGAATGACATAGTGGCGAGGGGACATCCTTCATGCCCCCCCTGCGAGGTTGAATCCAATCCCCCTCCGGACTCCCGTTAACCAGTATCGAAAAAGACGCCGTAGTGATGCAGCGTCACATCCAAGTGATCCAAATGTCGGGGAAGCCCTTTCTCTTGAGCACGCTCCACAGGAATCTCCAATTAAGAGTATCATAAGCTTTCGAAAAGTCTACTTTCCAAAGTATACTGCTAGTACCTCCCCTCTGCCAATCCGCAATAATCTCAGATGCGAGCGAAACGCAGTCCGAGATCTGATGACCTGGGACGAAAGCCGCCTGAGCCGGATAGATAAGGTTCCCGAGTACAATATTCAGCCGACGCGCCAAGACCTTCACCGTGATCAGGTATAGAGCATTGGAGACAGCGATAGGTCGAAAGTCCCCGATCGAAGTGGCCGCCGAAGACTTCGGAAGAAGGACAAGGTGCGCGCAGTTGATTCTATCAAAACCCGCATTTTCCGTACAGAATTCTTTCATGACCTCCAGCACCTCCACCCCAATGACGTCCCAAAAATCCTTGTAGAAGGAGATCGGGAACCCATCAGGGCCAGGCGACGCGTCGTCGTTGAGATCCCACACCGCGTCCCGCAGCTCCTCCAGAACAACATCACGTGTCAGGTTCTCGCAGGCGTCCCTCGCCACCGACCTGGACCTCCGACCCCGCCACCTCCATCTCCTAGGAATAGTTGTTGAAGTAACGTCCCTGAAGTAGTTGGAAATGGCGATACCCATCTCCCTATTTCCTTCCACGCATCTTCCATCGATAGTAATAGAACAGATGGAATTAGTTCTACGCCTTCCATTAGCCCAACGATGGAAGAAAGATGTATTTGTATCCCCTTCCCGAACCCATCTTATCCTTGATCTTTGCCTCCACTCCGCAATGCGTTTCTTTTCCTCGAGGATAAGCCTTCTTTGTGCCTCCGCGCGAGCTCCTCAGTGATAGTAATCTGCTACCCTCCAGCGCGTCAAGCATTTGGATGGTCTTTTCCTCTTCCGATCTAACCGCCTCCCTTGCCGCTCTCAAGTCCCTCTTAAAAGCCGCACGTCGCTCTCTTAAAGAGCAAAGCTTATCATGGAATCGCTGCGTAGCGGAGCCAGATACCACTGTCTTTGTCCAATGCGAAGTTACGACCGCCCGGAAGTTGGGCTTTTGCAGCCAACATTTCTCATATCTGAAAAGACCCCGCTGAACAGGGGAATCTCCCGAGCACCAAACAATAGGGTTGTGGTCAGAGCACACCCGAGGTTTCGCCTCCACAGAAGCCAAGGGGAACCTTTCCCCAGCCTCCTCCGAGGCGAGGAAGCGGTCAAGACGCGAGCGAGCCCTCGCATTTCTCCAAGTATAGCCGATACCCGTGGCGTCCAGAACCTTGAGGCCAAGCAAGTCAATGGTGTCCGCGAATGAGGAAGAGCCCGGATCCTGGCCGCCCCTACTACCGGGCCTATCCGAAGAGAGGAGTGTCACATTAAAATCCCTCTCACCACCAACGAACCGAGATGCCTCCAACAAATCCTCCTAAAGTTGCGCATGTAAGCCCGCCTCACATGGGCCATATGCGCACGAGACCGCGAGCTGAAGAGAGGACCTCGTGTTGTCCAGGATCACCGTCAAGAGGTGCCTCCCGAGAGTCATGGAAGAGAAGAACCACTTCGAGGATCGCCAAGCCACGATCATCCCACCGGAGGACCCCGTCCCCTCCAAGGTCCTGAATTGATCTACCTCCCCAGCTTCGAACCCCTTTCAATCTCGCTCCGTCAAGGCATGAAGCTTCGTTTCCTGGAGAAGAATGATGTCGCATCCCCACTCAATGAACCTCGCACCCATCATCTTCCTTTTGTCTGGATCCCCCAGCCCTCGCACGTTCCAGGATAAAATCTTCATTTGGATCCTTCGTCGCTCCCCATCGTTTGCACCACATCGGCGGCCTCCGCCACAAGAAGTTTGAATGCGGAACACAGCTGCGCTGAGGACCTGGTCGCCATGGCTCTATTCCTTCTTCTATAATGCTTTGCGCTCCTTCCCAAGCTGGCCTCTCCCTCCTGGACCTGACCGGAGGGACCCTCATCGAAAGATGTCTCTTCCATAGGAGGCTCGGTCGGCGATGCCACAGTGATGATAGCGAACCTTTGGCGAGGCCTTTCCTCCGAGAAGAGGTGAGATGGCGCCGCAGCAGTGGAAACGGGGGGCACCTCCGCCCACGTAGAAGGGAAGTGACCGGAATGGGCCAAAAGAGGCGACTGCCCCGAAAAAGGTGTCGCTCTCATTGCTGAAGCGGGCATTTGGATCACCCTTCCACTGCCCGACTCCGGGAAGATCCATTTATCCAAGAACGAGGTGGTATTCGGATCATGTTCCTCACCTGGAGAGGAGAAGAAAAACGCCCCATTTAGCGCCTTAAGAACCGGTTGAAAAGGCGGGCCCACCGAGGGATCAGGCACGTTACCATGCAAAAGGAATGATGTTGGGGGCATGGGCAATCTTTTTGGGAAGTTCACGAACCGCCGCGTGGTGGAGTTAAGCCGTAACCCTTCGTACAAGGGACGTCTTGGGAAGCCAACCGCCGTCTCCACGTCCGAGGCAGCCCGCGCCCCCTCGACTGGCGCTGTTCTCGTGCCCTCCGGAGGAGGCGGAGGCAGAGGGACGTCGATTACCATCTCGATCGGAAAGGAAAACCCGCCGACCTTCAATTCTGCAAAGGAGCTCCTGTCGCCAACGTTGTCGAGGAAGGAATTGGAGCATTCTATCAGGATGGTCGTAACGTCAGCCGCGGTTCCCGGTCGGAGTCCATCATCGATCACTTCACGAACAACTCCCCATTGCCGCAAGGCCTTCCGCAGGCAATCGACGGTCCGGGACAAGAATGGAACTCCCTTTACCCTTGCCATGCAAACCTCCATCTTCTCGCAGGACCCATCAGCGAAGCGCAGGCACCTCCAGCTAATATCGCCTACGTCCCCATTGAAAACCAGGCGCTCCCTCTGGGCTTTGGTTAAGCCCCGAACACATCATTTTCGATCTCCCAGCAACACCACATCCCCCATAAACCGCGCGCCAAAGAACCCGAAGAGATGCGAGTTGATGACCTTCAGGTCGATAACCCCTTTAGTTGCGTAGCCGATGGCTGCATGCGAAGACGGTGACGTCGGCCGAGTCCTTCTTTTGTGCAAAGGCTTGACAGTATCCTCTCCCCGCCCTCGATGGATGAGGAAATATGGTTCGCCGCATGACCCCCCCGAGCGCTAAGCTTTACCACTTCCGCAAAGGATGGACCACCTTGGTGGATAGTAGCCGAGCTCCCTGTCCAACTACCGTCCGAAGGAGTGACTTGACGTGGGGTAGGCTCCGAGATCATAAACTTGTCGCGCGAAAAGCACGTAGCCTGGCGATGACCGACCCTTCCACAGATGAAGCACCTTGGAGGGAAGTGGCAGAAGGAGGCCATGTTCCCCCTGACGCCGCACCGGAAGCATTTCGGGCCAAGCTTCCTATGAGATACCGCCATCCACTCGCCCACCCCTTTCTTTCCAAACGCACCATTGGGATCGAAACCACGAGAAATATTTTCGTCGGAATCGAGGACCTTCTTCCCCTTGTCGCAAGTCACCTTTACCCACCGCGCGTACTCCGGTTGAGGTCCTCCGCCATGCGCGCTCGCCGGTCGTCGAACGTCACTCTTCTCTCGTCGCTCGCTCCGCCATCTTCCGTCGCTCGCTCTTCTCTCGTTCGTACTAAGAGCTTTTTCACTTTTCAAAGGTTCCACCATGGGCTCATTGCCTATAGATGTAACAGTAGAATGGTGAGAAACAACCCATTCTAACAGTGCTCTTGAAGCCCTCATGTCTTGGAGATCCATGACCTGGCCTGAAAACAACTTAAACACACGGTGAATATATTTCAACTAGCCCCATAAGCACTCAATCTAACTCCACAGATACTGCCTTATCAAGGTTTAAACTTGATGATTGAAGGGAACCGTTACTATCAATAATGGGTGGATGAGGATCCACCACCTTCGTTGACGAGCCACCAGCCACCTCCGTCAGTAAGCCACCATTTGCTACTCCGACGAGAGCATCTCTGCCAACACTCGAGTCTTCAATGCACAATATTTCTCGCATCCATCACTTCAATGCCTTTGAAATCAATACCATCACCACCTTTGACACCCTCAGTAGGAGGGCCTCCTACCATAAAATGCAAATGGCCGGGGAGAGCACATGGAGGAAATTCAATCTCCACCACTGGGTATCCCCGATGGAAACCATTTGAGTGGAGCTCTGGAATGACCCGCATCATTGGGAGAGTCAACTCAATCATGTCGAGATCCCTGCAACTGACGGGTAGACCCTCAACTCGGATCACCCTGCGCATGCTCCTTAACATTGAGCTTTCATGCAGAAAAAGCTTGCTCCGTCTGAGCACACCATGATCTTCCTCCGTCATACTCCTCTGTCGCAAGAGACATGCTTCAATCTCCTCTAATGTTGCCCTGCAAAAGATGTGCACAAAGATTCAGAGCTCACCCCTAGTGGTCGATGCATAATCTTCCTTACTGCCTTCGCACACCAATACAGTCTAATGTTTTGTGGAGATGGTGGAGGGGAGGAACTCCTGATCCCTAAGTGCACTGACACACTTTCTTTGTCGGGTTCCTACAAACCTGGGCCATGTGCATTGGTCCACCACGACTGTAGGGTCTGGGCAACCATGAGGCAAAGGATCATCCTGAGGGCCCATACCCCTCAGCCCTCACATGAAAATACGATGGATGAGATGGCCTTGGCTGCGGCGCACCTTCTTTTGACGGACGTCATGCCAGTCACCATTGGCGGCTTCCTCCATCTCTACATTGCCACTGCCCTCGCTCCCACACTGCTATTTATCCCTCTCAATGATCTTCTCCTTCCGTTTCTCCCTCTGGACCTGCTCCTTCCACTGTGCCTATTCCCCTCCTCTTCTCATCCCTCATTTAAAACTAATGCCCATGTAGTTAGTAGACTCAACAACAAAGCTTAATTGGGCTTGTCATATCCGGCCATTTTTAGCGTAAATGCTGTCTTTAAGATAGAAAAATTTGGAACAAACTGCCAAAAAATGGCTTGTTAGATGTTAATCTGCATGGAGAAGACCTATTGGTCATGTCTTAGAATAATGTATTCTTTGCTTTGTTGATTTTGTATGCACATGTATAATGATATTTTTTGATAGGAACATGGATAATCATTTTGACTATCAGTTTTTTTATTTGAACACGCTCTGCTCTGTTCTCATGATACAATCCTGGCTGTGTGTGAAGTCTTTCGAATTAAATAAATTTGGGAGTTGTGGTATTGACCTCCCATGTTAACCGTAATCTTGCTTTCTATTCAGTTCACCATGGTTTATTGTACCAGTGATTTATAAAATTTCATATTTCTGGACTGACATAGTTTTTGCCAGTTAATTCCAGTGGCACATTAGCTAGTGCTGACGTTTCGGAGGCGTCCTTGAGCTTCAGTTTCAGTTCAGAAGCACTGCACGTGTTAAATTCTTTGACAATTATGACACGGTCATTGCACAATTGCAGAACATTTTGCTATTATGGAGGGGTTCAAAAGGTCACGGCATTACTGAAAGGTACTAGTGCACTGGGCGAGATGGTTCTTTATTTATTTACTGCTATTATGTATAATCTTGAATTATTCATATTTATGTTGAAGTAAACACTACTACAACCCACTTAGTACAAATATTAGATAAACTCAACTTTCAAGTTGAAGGGGATAATCCCCACTGGGGAGAAACACTAGAGAAGGGGATATTCATTGTTAACACCATAGAAGCCTTTTAAAGTGGAATATTATTAATCCTCATAAAAAAACTTATAACACTTGTCTAGTTAGGGTATGTCAAGCTTCATTTTCTTTCTCAGGACTTCTTTTGGGTCCAATGGCTAGACCATCATGACGATGTTCTCTTGCTGTGTGGTCAATGCGGAGGGAAAAATCGTAACTAAAATGTTTGTTAACTTGTGTAGATTCTGTTGTGTGTGCATATAGGCATACACTTATCTCTGCTGTGAGATGTGTGCTGTCTCATAAAGAAGTTCAAGCATGAGTTAATGTCGTGATTGTAGACTTGTAGTCATAACTCATGAGTGCATAATAAGAAGTTACAATACCGATCATATTTTCGGCTTATGTTACATTGGCATATACAAGTTACAAATAAACTCCATAAGACTATATATATGTTTTTAACTCGTCAGAATGATGTGTGCTTGGGTTTTTGGCATGAAACCCATTTTAACTGCAAGGTCATGATTGGAACCAAGTATTTGTTGACACTAGGGGGCATACTTATAATACAAATAGGAAAATGTTACATTGTGATATAGAGACCTTCATATCATGCAAGTTTATATGGATTGTCATTAACTGATCTGCAACAGTATCCATTTTGGCGATAAATAGTGAACAGAGTTGGGATATGATCATTCGATGAGTCCAAAAAGGCTTTTACCCATTCAGCCTTGTGCTCTTGTAGGACCACTAATGTTTGAATGGTGGCATATTATATCAGATAGGGATTTTGCACCATGACCCCGAAAATCTTGTCGAATTAAAAGACCTCCTATAATATTTTAATTACACTAAGAACCCTATAATTTCATTCTATTTAATGCACATGCCCGGTTCAAGGGGTTTGGCTTAGAAAGATAACATGGGCCGTGGTGTAATATATAATGGTCGTTGCGTAATTGCAAAGATTATAAGAGTTCTGATGTAATTGGACAAGATTTTAGTGGTTATGATGTAAAAATCCCTACTTGATATTGGCATCTTGCATGGTATATAGTGCGGGAAGATCTCTTCATTTAAGTCCACTGTTGTATACTCATTTGTATTGAATATGGACCATTCTTGATGCATTTTTTTCACCAAAATAATCATCTTGGTGTTTTTTCTTTCTAAGAAGCTTAATCTTGATTTTTTTTCTTGCATAACATAAGTGTTGTCTTCTATAAAGTGCCTGACAGAAATGCATCCTTTCAGCTACTGTCATTCAACTGAAGACTTTGAGCGCTGGACTTGCTATAGATGATAACTTATCAGAAGTTGATGCAGGAAAGATTGAATTGCTGGAAAATATACTTCTGTTTATTGTTTCTATAATTTTCTTGTTCATGGATTTGGATCCAGATGTACATGAGAAAACTGAGTATATTCTTAGCACAATGAGTTCTTCCAAGGATGCCCAATTTCGGATTCCTCGTTTCCTTTCCAAGGAGGCTGCTACAGAAGTGAGGATCCAGTGGCAGCAGAGAGCCGTTATTCTAGTGATGGAAGCAGGGGGGCTTAATTGGTTAGTAGGTATGATGTACTCCTTTGTTTGCCTATTTGGTTTTTGCATGCTTCTGTAGGATATCTTGCAGGCGATTGAGAAAAATCTACCTACTGTACTATTAACTGGTTGTACCCACGGATTAACTTAGCCATAAGAGGTGTGTTTATGAGGGTTTTCTTGTACTACATCTTACACTCTTTGCTCAGTTGCCAATATATCTTTGAAAGCAAAATGAACAACTAACAAAAGGGCACATGCATTAAGCGATAATCTTATATTTGTAAAATGGAGCATATCCTTGCCACATCAGTTTCATATTCATAACGCTTGCAATGTCTATGATTTCCCGTTGAACATTCTGTCTTGTATAATGATAACCGACGGTAATTACTCTTGGTCATTATATATTTCAGGGTTAGGTGACATGAGAATTAGGATTAGTTTGATATTTGGCGGGCATTATTGTCACCTTACGGTGATTGGTATTTCTTCTGTTTTCAACAGTACGAAATTTGAGATGCAGTAAGTGTTGGTTTTTGTCTGATCATGATATGGCATTGAGCATCTAGGTCATTTTCCATTGAGACCTTTTAAAAGATGTTTTCTTCATTATCTGAGAAAATAAGTTTGGACTCTGGCTCATGATGTTTGCCTTCGAGCCAAGTGTGTTTGTGCTTCTTGTCGTATTTAAATAAGTTCAATGATGTTTTATTTGGTTGGTTCTATCTGATATATTAGATAGGTCGAATGTATAATCTGTGAATGGATGTGGATATTTTATTACATTTAATGATGAATACTCAAGGAGCACTTTTTTGGTGTATTTGCTTTGGCCACATGAAGATGTCCTTTACGCGGTGAAGAGCCAATGTTTTTCACTTTAAATTTCATATGCATGGAGCACATGCCCTAGTGGTTATATTATTGTTTTTAAGTTTAAAGAATTGTCCATGAGAAATTTTGCGGTTTCAGCCTTTAAAAATCTTGTAGTTAGATGCCACGACATAATGTGGTAGCGGAAATAAATAAGTCACCTTCTTCAGAATACTAGAGCTCTTCTTTTTAGGGATGGCTGTCGAAGAAATTTCTTACTAGTCCTTTCAAAAAAGAAATTTCTTACTGGTGCCTATTGTTCAGTCAGATGCCCTCAAAAGTTATCAAGCAATCCATCAACTCTCTTGTGCAAGGGGGACATTTTGTTTGGGAAGTAAAAGGGTGGTCTCTCGAGATGGGATCCACGATGCTAAAATATATTAATAATAAAAAATACAAAAATACAGGAGACACTTTGGTTAAATGGTTCCAGGCCACACAACACGCTCTACAATGTTCTAAGATATTCTTCGAATAGAACGTCTGCCCCCCAAAAGATGCATTCGTTTCTGCCACACAATCATCCACCAGAGGGCAAAGGGAAGGGGGCTATTTTCATGTCCATTGCCACACCGAACACATGGCATACTAGAATTTCCTCCCACTAGCAGCAAGCCATGCAATCTCTGCCTTCCTCCAAACCTGTATCGAGTGGTTGCAGGTAAAAAACAAGTGCTCCAACTCTTCCATTCCATCCCCACACCTATCACATGTAAGATCCCAAGCATGAAGCACCTTGTTCGATCATTCCTTGGAATTTGGAAAGCACACTCCCTTGCCTAAGAAGTCAAAGGAAAACCTTGATCCTTTTCGGAATCCTGCTCTTCCAGATGATTTTGTAGTCCATTATATCCTCCACATGCGAAGCAATCTGCTTTCTAACAAAAAAAGAGTAAGCTTTTTTCACCGTGAACTTGTCGTTGTTCCAGACGTAATGATCACGGCCTTCTCCGCATCCCTCTGATTTTGTCAGCTCCCCATGCATTCTCCAAAACTTGTCAAGCCTCTGGTTCGACAACTCCGACACAAAGGAGGGCGTCCGCGCCCCATTCCGCCAAATCGCCTTGACTGGATTGTTCCGTTCCATCGCATGTGCTAGAAGCCTAGGAAAACATTCCTCTATAGATCCGTCATCAGTCCAAATTGTCCAATCATCCAACCAAAAGTGAAAGCTTTCTCCATTCCAAGCACATGCCACATTCTCAAGGCAAATTTAGGCACAATTTTGCACATACCTTGTCACAGAGAGGAGGGATAGTGGATGTGGTATGCCTCCAACGAACCACAGATTCCATAAATCCTCCTCAACAACCGATACATCAAATCATCCGACTTCCCCCACAACCTCACTACCCATTTTGCCAAAAGAACCTTGTTCATTTCATCCACTATTAGGACCCCAAGACCTACCCTCTTCTTCGATGTCGTGTCCTTCTTCCAAGAGATCAAATGGGGGCCCTTCTTCTCTTGCTTCCCATGTGACAGAAAAAATATCCTCGTAAATGTCTTCGTCCTACGATGAATGCCGGTAGGGTGGAACCACGTGGAGCAGACAAATGTGGGGATAGCCGATCGAACGTGCTTGAGAATCACTAATTTCCCCCCTCTTGAAAGCGTCATCGCTTTTCCCCAACTAGCTTCCCCTCCAACCTGTCCAAGACTAACTTCCACTTTGTAGCCTTCAGTTTGCCGGCAACCAACGACAACCCTAAGTATGTAATCGGCATTGTCCCAAGGGGGCATCTTAGCACCTGCACAACATGCTGCTCCTCTTGATGTGTAAGATCGAAAGGCACAACAACTGACTTCTCCTTGTTAATTTGCATCCCTGAGATGTTGCCAAAGATGTCCATGATCTGGGTAGCATGCCTAAACTATTTCGCTCCTCCCCTGAAAAAGATCATCGTATCCTCTGCATACTGTAAAACGGGGATCACCAAATTGCCATTGTTTTTTTGAGATAAAAAGGGTGAGATCCCAACTTGGGATTCACCACGAAATCAATGTATTAAGAGCTTATAGAGTACATTACCTGGAAAGACAGAAACGGAAAAGCGAATTACAATGAGATAATACATTTTCCGGGTAGAAATTCTGACCCCTGAAGATGAGATTGTTCCTTCCCCCCAAATGGCATAGAGAACAACGAAGGGCAATGAGACATCATCCGTGGAGTTGCAACCCACAGTCCTCACAGAACGCCAAAATTCGACTACACCCATTGGCGATAGCTAAGGCAAATGGATCTCCCTCCAAACCTGGACCGAGCTCGGGCAAGCGAAAAAGAGATGCTCTGTATCTTCTACATGCTCACCGCATCTATCACATTGAGCATCTTGGGTACCAAGTAGCCTACCCTCCTTTCTTTACTGCACGACCTGCCTCTTTTAAAGCACCAAAGGAAGACTTTAACCCTGCACGGAATATTGCTGGCCCAAACGATCTTCATGTCCCGCCTAAGCTCATCATCATTCTCCATGACATCCCTCCTGAAATCCACGTAAATCTTCTTGATCCAGAATCTGCCATCTGTCTAAACATAGTGATCACTGCCATGGGTAATACACCTTGTTGGAGCCAATTCTGATTCTAATATGGTCAAGTTTTCTATTCGCTGATCCGATAGCTCCGTCCCGAAGATCGACATCCAAGCTCTCGGACTCCGCTTGAGGCCATGTGTAGCCTTGTGAAGACCGGCATTCAATCAACTCTAAGAGCTTCTGAAACCAAGCTCTGGGACTCTGCTTGAGGCCATATATAGCCTTGTGAAGTCGACACACTATACTAGACGTCCCCTCAGCAACAAACCCCGGTGGCTGTTCCATAGAACTTCTTGCTGTAGATCTCCATATAAGAAAGCATTTTTCACATCCAACTGGAAAAACAACCAGTCACGTACCACAACAACTACAATAAGAATCAACAACGTGGAGTGACATGTAATTGGTGAAAAAGTATCCTGATAGTCTACCCATACGTTTGGATGAACCCGCGAGCAACCAACCTGGCGTTATACCTGTCAAGTATACCATTAGCACGATGTTTCACAATGAACACCCATTTGCTGCCAACAATAAATACGCCTAGAGGAACTTGCACAATGCTCCACGTTCCTCGAGATTGTAAAGCATGGCCTCAAATTTCACTGAAATTCGGTCGAATTTATGTCGAAATTCGATATCCAGTCGAAATTGAAATTCGACTGAAATGACTGAAATATGGGGGTCCTATTACAAAAAATGACCGAAATGATCGAAATTCCGGTCGAAATTCCACCGAAATTCCACCGAAATTCTGTTTTGGTTGATGCCGAAATGGTGACTGAAACCGACATTTAGAGCCTTGTTGTAAAGTGACCATCTCCTCTAACATAGCTAGATGCCACTGACTATTCTGCAGTGCCTCCTGATAAGAACGTGGTATCTCCACTGCTGACAGCGCCAGAACGAACTGCTGAAAGTCCTCGGAAAGGTGATCCAGTGACACATGGGAAGCAAGAGGATGCATAGTGCATGCATGCTTCTGCTTCCACAGAGCAATAGGCACATCAAGTTCTTCATTACTCACAGGAGATATAACAGCTTGGCCATCCTACACCTCACGCCGTATATGCAAATCACCATTACCATTAGAAGAACTCAAATGTTCAGAACATACCTCAAGCGTGCTAGATGATTGATGAGACACATGGGCACGAGGTCGACGCTGATAAACCTGGGAAAAAAATGGAGGTGGAGGTGGTGACGGTGGCGGTGAAGGGGACGTAGGAGGTGGTGGTGGAGGAGGAGGTGCTGATGATGGTATAGTATAAACCTCTTCCCCATCTTCAGAAGAGACGAGCTTGTCACCTGTAGGAGAGAAGTACATAATAGACCCAAAAAAGGTTACATCCGCACTAACATAGTACCTTCGCCGAACATGGTCGAAGCAACGATACCCCTTTTGGGTCTTGGAGTACCAACACACATTTGACAACTCTAGGAGAGAGCTAGTCAAGACCATGGGACATCTGATGAACGAAAGCCATTGAACCAAATACTCGAGGTATGAGAGAGAAAAGATCCTTCTCGGGAAACGCAATAAAGAACGTGATCTTTTCTCCCATAACTGAAGAGGGCATGCGATTAACAAGGTAACAATCAGTTAGAACCGCATCCCCTCCAGTATGAATGAGGAGCACGACTCTGAATCAAAAAAGTCCTTGTAACGTCTAGAAGATGGTGATATTTTCTTTTAGCCACCCCATTCTGTTGGAAAGTATGAGCACAAGATGTTTGATGAACAATACCGTGAGATGCAAGAAAAGTAGCAAGTTGTTTAGTACAAAACTCCAAGACATTGTCAGAACGTATGTACTTGATTTTTGCTGAAAAAAATGTTTTTTGTTTCATTAATGAATTACTAAATCATAAGACCTTCATCAGACTTGTTTTTAAGAAGAAAAACCCATGACAACCTTGAAGACTCATCAACAGCAACGAGATAAAGTTTGCCCTGATGATCAGGGACGCGATTGGGACACAAATATCGAAATGAACTAACTCAAACATACCATGAATACTTCGACTCTGACGACTCTGGAACGTAGATCGATGCAAGGTTCGGGATTTCGATTTCGTTTCGGTCACCCTAATACCGAAATTTCGGTGAAATTTCGAGAAATTTCGACCGTTTCGGTGGAAAATGTCAAAAATGACTCAAGAAGTCATTTTCGACCATTTTTTCGCAAATTAAGATCTTTCAAGTTTTTTACAACAATAAGTAGCTCACAAATATACAGTTTTATTATACATATTGCTCATATATGCCCCTTATATCGCACAAGGTTCGAAATATCGATTTCGATCTCGTTTCGGTGACCTGGAATATCGAAATTTCGCTGAAATTTCGGGAAATTTCGACGATTTCGATGGAAAAGTCGGAAAAGGCTCAAAAATCCGATTTTCCCAATTTTATTGTAAATTTCGATATTCCAAGTTATTAGAACAATAAATAACATAGAAATGCACAATTATTTCACACATTTTGGTCATCTATACCCCTTATAGACATATCGGTCATATCAGCCATATCGGTCATATCGATTATATTAACATTGTTAGATATTGCAAATGGACTTCAAACAATGAAACAAACAATACATGTACACCTATAGGCTTACAACATACATTATACATATCAGTCATCTTATCATGTATGACTATGACTCTATGTCACAGTCGCACACCATATCGAACATATCGTTGTTACTTGTTAATAGTTGATACGTAATAACAGAGTAATAGTCTTACAAGTTACAACAAGTGAAAATTATTAAGCACATGCACATTAATGATCAATGCAATCAAAGATTAAAAATTTAAAATATATTACCTTCAGAACCAAGAGTTCCGCGGTGGATCTGAATGGCCCCCCTTGTTGTCTCTCATAACGCATCGCAGATTCAATGAACTCGCTGTAGTTCTCCCATGTCATGTACGTGTACATGGCCTTGTAATCCATCACATACTGCATGTATTGGTGGTCATTGATGCCTATGAGTATCCCGAGATGAGGATAAGCAGCCTTGGATCCGGTATTACGAGTAAAACGACGATGCTGCTGCGAACTACTGGCCTGAGATCCTCGGGACGACGACGACGGAGTAGGAGAAGATCTCTGCGGAGGAGGAGGAGGAACTGGCATTTACTCAGGGAAGAAACCGTAACTGTCACCCCCAAAGAAGCTGCCCTGGCTCTGCTCTGGTTGGCTACCTTGGTAGTTGTCTCTGCTGTAGCTACTGTATCCTCCATACCTACTGTAACCATATGAATATGATGAAGGTGCATACTAAGGAGGAGGAGGTCCTGGAGGAGGAGTATGAAAGTATTCCGGGAAGACGCCAAATGATCTCTCATTGTGCGACGATCCATATCTGCCTAAAGGACTTGGTGTTCCTCCGTGATATGGGCTGTCAATGTCCATGTAGCTCAAAGAACCTACAGATGATATCGAATCGTCCATGTAGCTGTTGGTTGGATGATGGTCTCGACCGTACTCATAATCCATAGGTCCTGGACTTGGACTTGGAACATACTGTCCGTGTGTGTTCCTCTGTCGCTCCATATATTCACGTCCTGTTTGTAGCCCTTCCTCAAATCTGGTATCTTGTAGTCCATGACCATCCCCTCCTGACTCACCTGAGTTTGTTTCCCTACCATCACCAGCTCCACGACGACCATCATCATCACCATCACCATCATCATCATCTCCACTGTCATCCTTTGACTTCGATTTTGATTTGAAGCTAATGGAGAGAATTTCATCAATAACCGCATCAATCTCGCCCTCCAACCCTCCAACAGGGTCTGTAATCCGCCCGGATCTTGCCAAATAGTCCCCTACGTCTGCTCCCATTTGCTGGTTTATATTGTCATTTGGTCTTCCACCTGGTTGATCGAGAATGGGGGCACCATTGGAATCCATCCACCTCTGGAGAACGTCTTCATCAGCATCATCATCGTGCATCTTGAAAATGTATGCAAGATCAATAGGGTCCATGTAGTCCTCTTTGTCTTGTCCCCCCCTTGCATGTTTCAACTTCAACCTCTAGTTGTAATGCACGTAGACAAGGTCATTGAGCTTCTTTTCTCCCAACCTGTTCCGTTTCTTGGAATGGATCAAATTGAACGTGCTCCAGTTCGTCTCACAACCACCAGCAGATGCTGTTTGAGACAACACTTTCACTACCACACTTCGAAGGTTCGGAGCTTCCATCCCGTATAACAACCACCACTCGGCTGCAAAAAATACAACGAGATATATCAATAGTAGGAATAAATGAACACACAAGCAATGGTTTTATTTGTTTTCATCCCTACCAGGAAGAGTATTGCCCCGATGCATCCCGGAAATACTTAACCTGCACACATAGGTTTAAGTCGTAATCCTTCTTAACGATTTTTTGTGACCCCTAATTTAGCTAGAAATTGAGGATTACCTCGTTCATGCACAAAATCTATAACTTCTCGTCCTTGATGAGCTTCTTTACAATAATTTGTACGGCTGCTAGAAGATCAGCATTTGTACCAAGTCCATTCTTGTACTGGTACTTAGGATTGAAGTAATAAGCTGAACACAAAGTCACAAATTAGATCTATAAAAATTTATGAAAAAGAAATTAGGTTTTTACATAATACATACCGGCCTTGTGAAGAGGATGTGAGAGCATCTTGAGCCATCGCTCGTCTATGATGTGCAACCATGCTTTGGACTCCTTCCCTCTCATGCAGCGCATTGCCTCGTAGATGACTCGCATGGTGTGCTTCTTATCGCCATCTACGATCCGTAATGTAGAAACAATTGGATACATGATCCTTGTTACCCGAGTCTCGTCATCCCAAAAGGAGATATCCTTGATCAATATCTCCACCTTCCATCCTCTTTCAGTTCGAGCTTCAGGTATCTCGAACCACTCACCTTGGCAACACATAGTTTTTAAACCTGTCTTATGTTGTTTGAGGCTTTGCAACGTTATAAAATTGGTTACAAAGTGTGTGATGCCAGTCCTCAACAGCTCCACATTGCACATCCGCCTCATCAGTGCCATCACTTTGCCGTGGTTATAAATGAATGTGGTGATCATTCGTGCTTTCTCGACCACCCTTGAGACGAGCTTCCTCTTGTTGAAGTCCTTGAGGATCAAATCAATGCAATGCGCAACACACGATGTCCAAAAAATTCCGTAGCTGCTCGACTTCATTATTGTTTCACCCGCCTTCTTGAAGTTGATGCCGTTATCCATCACACTCTGCACAATGTGATCTTTCCCAACCTCCTTTATAACGTCCTTCATCAACTTCAACATGTACTTGTGGTCCTTCACATGCTCGGATGCATCAACCGATTTCAAAAAGATCGTCTTCCCATCGCAATATACAAGGAAGTTGATGATCTGCTTCCTCGTGTAGCTCGTTCACCCATTACACATCAATGTCACCCCGTACTTTGGCCATCTCCTCCTCAGCTCGGCGATGTACTCATTCATCTCCTCCTTCTCAATCCCCAGATATTTGTTCATGATCTCGTACAATGTAGGAGCCTTCGCTCCCGTTCCCGCTGCAACGATCTCATCAATGGTATGTTGCAGAAATGGCCTGCCTGCCTGCAATGTTGGCACGAATGCTCTCCCCAAAGAAAAGCTTGCTGATGGCTTTTCCTACCCTTTCTCGTGCATTGGTGAACATTCCCTTCACCGTTTTCTGCCTCGGATCCTTGCTTGCCTTGTATTGCATGGACCCGTTCCTCGTTAAGAAGGGCTCAATTCCCTTTCCCTTGTGTTTCTTAATGGGTGGTGGTACTAGTGCCCCTCCAGAACCACCCCCACTCCCACCTGCAGCATAGAAGCCGCCCCGTGCACCACCGAGTTCTCTCCTCTCGAACTCGCTCTTCAATGAATCTTTTATTGCTCTTCTGTATGCCCTCCTCTCTGCTGCAGTCTGAATGTTAGCGGGTACACAAAATCATCATCATCTGAATCAGAAAGGACGTTGAATTCTCTCTTGAACATGAACTCCTTCATTTGTTCTTCCCTTCTTACTCTCTCTGTGTCCCTTTCCTTCTTTCTGTCCAAGCTGGCCTTCACCTTGTCCCTCACATCTTGGGGACAACGTGTGCACTTGGCAACATTCTTGTTATTGCCAACAAGATGTTGCTTCATCCTTGTGATCTCGCCTCCTCCCAACTTCTTTCCATAGAAATTGCATTGTGTCTTCGCCTTATTTCCATCAGGAGCGGAGGCATACCTCCAGCCAATGTCCCCACTGAAATCGCCCCTCTGATCATCAGAACTAGAATAGAAGAAGGTTTACACCCAAGTAAGCATGCATATGCTAGAACGCCAATATAACACTTTCTCTAAGATAGATGTAGCCCTTTAGAGGTACGAGTGCCCTCAATCACAAGAAAGTATTGCAGGTGACCACTTTGATTCTTCGAACGGTCACTGGTGCATTTCATCCTATGCAGATACAAACTGTGCCAATTCTCTTTAGGATAGACATTCCAGAACTGTTTTTGCTATGTTCATTGGTGTAAATTTAATCACTTCGTCTAGTAAGAAGCATGCCATTGTTTGCAGATTCAGTGCCGACGCAGAAAATAAAGTCATAGCCTAAGCCACCCGTGATATTAATTAACTAGTCACCTTTCTACAATAACTTGGGTTGTTTGTCAGAACTTTAGTTCCCATCTACTGTGACAAGTCATCTCCTTATATGTGCCACTAATCCGGTCTTTCATGAGTGCACAGATCATAATGAAGTAGATTGCCAGTTCATTAGGGTTGCAGTGCGATAAGAGAAAGTTATTACTCATATCTCTACAGAGCTTCTGCTTAGGGATATTTTCACCGAAGCTCTCCTAATGAAAAGGATTTCATTGTTAACCTCCAATTTGAACATGATAGGTAAATGCACTCCAACTTGTGGGGGATTACTGAAGTTTTTCTAATTTTATCGTTTCTATATTAGTAGCCTTGGAAGATTTATTTCTATTTTCCACCTTTTGTGGTTTTGGGATTCATTCAATATAGGAAACTCTGCCCTTCTATCCCATAGGTTCTTTTCCTGCAAAGTCCATTAGAAACGTCAATCCACAATCTTATGCCTTTGAAACGTCATCTTCCCACAGCATGTCATGGACTTCCCGATGTTTCAATTCAACCGCCATCTCCCGAGCCTTCACAAATCTGTCCATCATTTAACCCTCCAGAATGAGTGCCGCCATCAAATTTACTAATGAATCCTCATTGTTTAGTGGTTGTTTTCAGATTTGGTTTTGCTACTTGGCTTATTTTCATTTGCTATATAATTTGTCTTATGAATACATGAATTTGGACTTGTTAAATTTCAGAACTTTTGCGGGTTATGAGAAGACTGAATATGAAAGATCAATGGAGTCAATTGTCACTTCAATATTTAACATTATGTACTATCAAATCTGCTTTGTATCAAAATCCCCGGTCTCAAAATCACTTTAGAAGCACTGGAGGGATTGAAGTTCTATTGGATCAACTTGGTTTTCCATCAAGTGGTTATTTGGTATCCAGAATTTCTCTGTCAGAAAAAAGTTTGAGGTAATTGATGGCCTATATAGATCATTTAACTTCTGCATTTTGTATGTTTTGGTTCCTGGGTTTTAATTTGTTCTATTATTTATTTATTGGCATAATATTTGATTGCTGGCTTTGATTGAATTCCTAAGGGATTGTCTGAGTGCTTATTTCCAATATATTGATGGTTAGCATCATCTTGGCATTCAGGGCTTGAAGTTGTTCAAGCATCTGTATTTAAGCATCTATGTGCTTAACTAGGCTTAAGGACATTTGGGTGGGTAACCTTTAAATGGTCATTACTTGTAATTAGTTGTGTCCATTGTTCTGCACCTTACGCAAAATAGCAAGTACAGGGGAGATTCATGATGTTATCTTTGCATGTGTCATTAAGTAGTTATTTATACGTCTTTTCATGTTTGTGCTTAGCTTTGAAGGCTTATGCAATTTTTCCTCCGAGAAATGCTGTTATAAATAGGATAGCTTTTTCCTTGCAGTTTTATGGTATTTGGATAATATTTCTGAGTGAGGTTAATACATATTTGTTTTAGTTTCGGATCTCATTGTTACTTGGCCATGTTGTTGATTAGTGCATTGCATTTGTGAATGATCTGGTCGTGTTTAACAAAAGGAATTGCCAACTCAGCTATTTTATGCACTATGATTGTCTTTTGTTTTGTGCACTACGTTTGTCTTCAGAAGAGTGTTTTATAATGTTCAAGGATATGATCTTTAGAGGTTAATGACCATCCAAAAATTTCACTGAAAGCATCAAAGAACGTCAACAGTGATGCTAGGTAACCACCCTGCCCTTTCTCACACTGTGGTAGCTAGTAATTGAAGTCATCTTTTTGATGTAAGACCTTACATACATGAACATCATGTTGTTTCTTAGGAGCTACATTGCCCAAATCACATCAAATGGTTGAATCACTGTAGACATCGAATCTAGCCATGGGATGTCGAGCCATTCCCAAACCTCCAATGCAAAGTATAGGGGAAGAAGAGATGTTCGAAGTCCTCATGATACCCACAAAGGGGGCATGGAATATCCACAATTGTAACATTTTTTTCTCTTCAAGAGTTAAAGCAAGATATTGTCCTTGTTAGGGGCCTTGGTCTTACGAATACACTTGCAACCCCATAGCAAAATTGGGTCGAAACCCCTCCCTGTGAATTCCTCACGTAGATAACCTGAATGGATAAAGAAGGGGACAATGTTATTAGACTTTTATTCTCTACTGGCATGATCGACCACCTTATATAGTAATGAGGAAGTGGATTATGGGGTGTAGATTGGGGCTATGCTGTCATCGCACTTTAGCCTTTAGGCAGTTCATGACATAACCCTATGCCATGTTCCGTTTGGGATGCCCGTTATGTTTGACGATTTCTGTTAAAAAATTACAAACTTACCCCTGACATCGATTCTTATTTGGAAAACATGCCATTAAAACTCCCCTCTCCCCCTGCCTAGCACCACCTCAGCCTCCCCTGCAGGCCATGCATCTAGCGCCTTGTTGCTGAGGTCATCCCCTTTGTACCCTTCGTCGACCTCTGAGCAAGCCCACTCCCCTACGACGCCGAGCTCCATCCCCTTCGAATCCCACCCTCTTGGGAGAGCAAGCTTGCTCCATACTGGAAGCCCACTGTCCAAACCCCCCACCCGTGGTAACCGACCTGCACCTGCATCCCCCACCCTCTGCGATTGACCAGTGAAGCTCCCCCCGGGCCCCTGTGACCGACCAGTGAAGGTCGCCGCTCCCCCCCCTTCCCCGAATGTGACCGTGAAGCCCCCCCTTTCTTCTCGAACGTGCCTCTGGGTCCCTGCGATCTTCCGCCCACCCGGGCGCCCACCTAGTCTTGCTGCTTCCCTCCACTGGTCCTTTGCACCCGCCCGCCGTATCCCTCCACCATCTCCGAGCTGCCATGATGGTTGCAGGGGTTGGCTTCATATAAAGAGACGTGATACTTATTTTTTATTCAGATTAAATTTCAACCGTTAGATCGTTTATTGACTAGATTAACTCAGTCATTTGGTTGGGTTAACATAGTAAAGTAACAGAAGGTTATAGGTGTAAGACGTCACACTTATTCAGGGTCCTGAGTGTAATCCGTGATTATGTAGGGTTATAAATGTTATTGCGAAATTACTCAGGGTTGTGGGTGTAAAAATCCCTTATTCAATTTATGTAATGACTAACATTCCTATAGAAGTATGGAGTGTTTTAGATGAGCATGGTTTGACTTGGCTTACAAATTTATCCATTGTTATTTGGCGAAGCAAGAAAGTGTCTGAAGATTGGAGGGAAAGTATCGTGGTGCCTCTTCATAAGAACAAAAGGGACATTCAAAATTATTCAAATATCGAGGTATCAAGATGATGAATCACAATATGAAAAAATTGGGAATGCGTGATTGACAGGTTGAGACAAGTTTCCGAAGTTAAAAAAACCAATTTGGATTCATGCCAGGTCGCTCAACCATTGAAGCCATCTATTTGCCGAGGAGAATAATGGAGATTTATAGAGCTAAAAGGAAAAAACCTCCTTATGATTTTTATTGATTTGATGTGGAGAGTTTGGAGAAGAGACTAGTACCTGTCCTATACATTAACCTTATAAAGGGTATGCATGATAGGGCTTTGTCTTGTGTAAGGATCCGATCTAGTAAGATTGACTTTTTTGACATCAACATTGGTTTACATCAAGGTTCAACTTTAAGTCCCTTTCTTTTTTACTTTGATTATTGTCGAGTTGACAAGTTACATTCAAGATGAGATACCTTGGTGTGTACGTTATTTGCTAATGATATTGTATTGATTGATGCAACTAGAAATGGAGTAAATGAGAAGCTTGGGGTATGGGGAGATGCATTGGAGACTAAATGATTTCATGTAAGTAGGGCTAAGACTGAATATATGGAGTACACTTTTCTTGGAAGCAATGATGAAGTAATCAAGGTGAAAGTTTGTGACGATAACATTCAGAAGATGGATTCTTTTAGATACTTGAGATCTTTTTTGCAACATGATGAGGAAATTGATGGAGATGTTACTAATGGAATAAATGCATGCTGGCTTAAGTGGAGAGAAGCCTCTGCTGTTCTCTGTGATAAGAAAATTCCTTTGAAAATCAAATGAAAGTTCTTCCAAGCAGCCGTGAGACCTGTTATGCTCTATGGATCTAAATGGTGACCTGTGAACTATAGACATGTGATGAGCGTAGTAATAGTAGAAATAAATTTGCCAAGGTGGATGTGTGGACACACACACATAGATCGGATTCAGAATGTTGCAATCAGAATGAAAGCTGGTGTAGCTCCGATCGAGGATAAGATGCGAGAAAACCGCTTAAGGTGGTTTGGCCATTTGCAAAGGAGGTCAGCTAATGCATCGACTAGAAGATGTGAGTTTTGGGATGTTGAGTTGACTAAGAGAGGGCGAGGTAGTCTCAGTAAGTGTTGGAATGCGACTATACGAGGGGATCTTAGTTTTTTGGGTCTAAGCCCAAGACTGACCCAAGACATATCTGAATGGATGCAAAGAATCCATGTAGCCGAACCTACTTAATGTGGGAAATGGCTTTGTTGTTGTTATGTAACGGCTGACATTCAATAACTAAATTGTAGGTTAAGATACTTCTAAAGGAAAAACTTTTGTCTCATTGTCATTCACCGTGCTTACAATTTTTTGTCATATATATGGTTCTAAAAATCAGTATTTACGAAGTGCATTGTAGCTGAAAGTATCAGAAGCAAACTTATTATCAACTTTGAAGCAGTGGAAATGACTCGTGATTGGCTAATTGCTAAGCTAAGCTTGATCAGGCTCTCTTGTGCCTGATAAATTCTGGGCAATATGGGCAACTCACGAGTAAAGTGCTCAATAGTGAAAAATGGAGAAAAATATGCATATTTTATTTTGGATGCAATTTTTTTAATGTTAATCCCAATTTTTATACCAGTTATTCTCTTTTTTTTAGGATTTAATAAAAATAGATCTAAAATTCTAGTCTAGGTTTAAGTAGAGGGTAAAGAAATTTCATTCACTCATTCTCAGTAGGGGACTATTGTGAAGGGGATGCTTTTGGTGCAGACGCCGGGAGTTAGACAGACGTTGGAACCGGGCTGGATGGGGCTGCTTGGGAAGAGAAGTATCACTGATTGATGTGGCGTACATGGTTAGTTTGGAGGGGGTCTTCACGGAGGAGGAGGCCAAGCTGGCATGCTCTCAGTTGAATGCAGATGGGGCACCCAACCTAGATGGACTCCCGGTTTCCTTTTTTCAAGAGTTTTGGGAGATGGTCAAGCGGGATTTCATGGAGGTGCTTGTCGAGTTCAGGGATGGCAACTGCGGGTTTGAGAAACTGAAAAACGCCCTTGTTTTCTTGCTGCCTAAGCCGGGCACACTGACCAGAGTGGAGGATTACAGAATGATTGCATTATCTAGTGCTGCATATCTCATTGTGTTAAAGATCCCGGCGAATCGGTTGAGGGCGTTGGTGGAGCGGATCATTGCGCCCGAACAATTGGCTTTTGTACCTAGAATGAAGCTGATTGATGTTGGTTATAGCATCCGAGATTGCGACAGATTGGAAACGGGAGAAGAACTTAGGGGTTCTGTGTAGACTTGGCCAAAATGCGGGCCGGGCCGAACAAGTCAATGTTTAAAACCTATGTCCAAAGCCCGCCCATGGGTCATCCCATTGCCCATCTTGCTCTGTCCATTGAATTTTCTAATTGTATTTAATGTGTACAAATGATTTTATTAATACCATTTATACTTTATATAACTAATATAAGTAGTTTACATGTTACTTCATATTAACTATTAATTTTTATTTAAAACTAGTGTCACATATGAAAAATTGAAGTGTATTATATTAATACATGTAATATTCAACTTATTTTTATATTTTGTGGGTCGGATGGGCTGACCCAATCTCAAATCTCCTAGCCCAAGCTCGATCCATGAGGGGAATGGGCGGGCTGGCCCCCAGTCCCTTGGCCAGGTCTAGTTCTGTGGAATATGGATTTTTCGAAGGCATACGATTGCATCGATTTTAGATTCTTATGGGCCTCTCTGCTGAAGAGGGATTTCCTTAGACGATGGATTGATGGATAAAGCAGTGCATGACGACGATATCACATGCGATTTTAGTCAACGATAGGCGTCAGACAGGGACGCCCGTTGGCACCATTGCTGTTCATTGTTGTGGTGGACGCTTCTGTGGTTATGTTGAGGTGGCGATGAACGAGGGGTGGTGCGGTGCTTATGTGAGAGATGACATTTCCATATCAATGTTGCAATATGCGGATGGCACTATCATGTTCATGGGTATGATAGGGAAAAAAATGCAGCAAACATCTCTCGTTTTAGATATTTTTGGGGACCTATCAAGATTGCAAATCAATAAAGACAAATCAGTGGTGGTACCTTTTGGCTTGGATGAGCATGATCTGTAGGAGGCAGTGACGGCTTTGGGCTGTCCTGCAGGGGGCTTGTCGATTACTTAGGTCTCCCGTTGGTGGCGAGTAAGCCAAGGAATAATGATCGGAGTGTTTCTTCTGGACAGGCTGAAGGGTAGATTGGCGGGGTGGAAGGCGTCCATGTTATGAAGAGGTGGGAAGTTGGTTCTTCTGAAGCATGTTCTATGCGCCATTCCTATTTTCTTCTTCTCCACGAGGCAACTCCTTGTGGGTGTACATACTTAGATTGAAGGTCTAATGAGTTGGGTTTTTTGGGATGATGGGGGACAATTTCGTTGGGGCATCCATTTTGTAGGATGGGACAAGATGACAACATCAAAGGAGGGTGAGTTAGGTATTTTGAGGATTGGCGAGATGAATAAGGCATTCATGGCGAAGTGGGTGGGCGAGTTTGGGGCAGATTGGAGGATTTGGCTTGCAGGCTGATGAGGAGGATCTATGGACTGCCCATGTCACTGTTGGCAAATCCGGACCACTTGCCATCTTCTTTGTGGAAGGGGGATCATTGGGGTGTTGCATGAGTTAGCGATGAAGCAAAGGTCTGTTCTGGGGGGCGACGCTTCTTTCCGTTTCTGGTTGGATGATTGGACTGGTGAGGGCATTTGGGACGAGCATTTCCCTAGGCTAGACAAGATGGAAGAAGATGATGGAGGTAGAGCGGTGGTGGAGAGTACGAAGCAAGGGGGAGTTGGGGGTTTCGTCACAATCGGGAAGATCCTCGTCAAGGTCTTCATCGCAGCGTCATGGGGAGGTCTCTGGTTGTACGGGGCACGAGGGAGTGGGGTCCTTTGCTGCAGAAGGACATGGTGTCGTCATGGAGGGAGGGGGTCCAGAAGGAAATGGAGTTGGGTTGCTCGCTGGGGGTCAGCTTGCTGAAGTTGGGAAGGGGAAGAGGGTGGATGGTAGGGATGAAAGGGAGGTACGGGCTGGTGAGGGCGGCGAGATGCTTGGTGCGGGGGGTGATGAGGGTTCGGGGTTTGTCTCCCACAAGAAGCTAGAGAAGCGATGTTTTCGCTGTGGGGTTGGGGGCCACGTTGTGTCGTTCTGCCATGTCCCACCGAGGTGTTTTGCCTGCGGGAGGGTTGGACATCGTCGTGTCACATGCATGTTTGCTTCCGGTCGTGGTACCGCTCGTGTTGTTGTGAGGAACTCTGAAGAATAACCCATGCAACGTCTATCCTCTGCAGTCGATGCTCGTCGGGGGCTTCGTAGTTACAAGGCAGTGGTTGCGGATGGTATCAAGCCTGGCATGCAGGATGGAAAGACTCATGCAGTGATCGGCTTTGTCGGTGGGAAGAACGAAGCTGCGTGATTGGTTTCAGGTTGTTGAGAGGCTTGAAGTGAGACTCGCGGGTTGGAAGTCGGTCATTCTCTCCAAAGGGGGGTGATTGGTCCTCTTAAAGGCGGTTCTTTCCTCCATTCCTGTTTTCTTCTTGTCCAATCGTCGCTTGCCGAAGGGGATTCGTAGCCGTCTAGAGAATCTGATGCGCAGGCATGGGGCATGCATGGTGGTGGATCGGGGGGGATTCATCTTGTTGAGTGGGATGTAGTCACGCTCACTAAAAAAGCGGGGGGCCTGGGAGTTCGGAGACTGGACCAAATGAATGAGGCTTTGCTCCTTAAGTGGGCGAGCAAAGTGTGGGGTCCTGGGGAGGATTTCTACTGCAACATTTTGTGCAAAATCTACGATGTAGGTGGTGCGCCGTCGAGTCCTGATGCTCGTGTGGAGTCGTCCACACCACTGGAAGAGGATGATGGATGTCTTTACCCGTCATCTCTCACTGTTTAGGTCGATGCTTGGCAATGGCGAATCCTTCGCCTTCTGGACTGATGATTGGAGGGGGGGGGCATTGTGCACGCGGTTCCCTCGCCTATATGCTCTTGCGGCCGATAAGAATGCGCTGGTTGCGTCTTCCTGGTCGGTGGTAATTGGTTCCCAACCTTCTCTATCAACTTCTCGGATCAGCGGCTCGAGGATTTTCTTTCATTGTTGGATTCTATTTAAGAGATGGGAAGACCATCGGTGGGAAGGGACCATTGGGGATTGCTAAAGGGCACATTCACGGTTAGGATGGCTTTTGGGGTGATTTGCAGGCCTCCCCCCTCGCACTCGGAGGATTTGGTTCGCGATTGCGCCTTCTTTTGGAGTCTGGGCCTCCCTGAACGTGTAGGATTTTTCATGTGGTTGTTCAGAAGGCAGAGAGTGATGACGAGAGACCGCTGTGCTAGGCTTCTAGGCGCCATCTCTGATAGATGCCTCTTGTGCGATGTCGCGATCAAGACCCTCGAGCACCTGTTCTTCAAGTGCCCGAGAACGATTCAGATTTGAGACGAGGCAAATTTTGCTTGGCTGTGCACGATGGACTTGACCTCCTTCTGCGGCTCTTTGGTTGGCAACATGTGCAGACCACGACGGGAGCTTTTTAGACCTATTGCCATTATTTGGGCCTTGTGGCTTGTCAGAAATGCGCTGCTTTTTTTCTGGACAATGATTCTACAAGGAAAATGTGGGTATACATTCCGCGAGGTTGATAAAAGATTGGGATATGTAATTGCTTGCTTTAGATTTTGCTCCCCTTTGTTTTTTCTCATTTTTTCCTTCTTTTAAATAAATCTTGGGGCGAACAGCATTGAGTGTATCCCTCTTTTTTATGGTTTATAAAAAGGCTAGGCAGGATGGCGATGGACATAACAGATGTGGACGAGTGGCTCTTGGTCACCTACCTTCGTGTCTTCCTTGTCGGATCAGAGGGTTGCGGAGCTTGTAGCTTTGACATCGTTGTTGGCATACTGTGAGGGCCCGACGGATGGCATGGACCACTTTTTTTGACGCTCAAAAGAGGGGGGATACACTCGACGGTGTTCACCCCCAATATATTAAAAACAAAATGTAAAGAGATTTTACAGAAATGCTAAACAGGTAAAGCATAAAGGAATACCCTTTGGGTATCCTAAAGCATAGGCCCTCCCATACAACCAAAGCCATCCTACCCAGGACACCAATCCTCCAGAAGACGCGTAGCACGGATCGAAATGTTTTCCTTGTAGAATCTCTGACCCGTAAAGAGGGACTCATTCCTCCCCAGCCATATGCTCCACAATCTCGCTATCGGATCCAGTAAAAGCTTCCTGTCCCTGCCCCTTGAACTCCTCAAACTCTCACATAAAGCAGGAAATGAGACGGAATTTACCCAATCAAGATCAACCCAAGGTTCACGAACATGGCCGCAATCGAAGAAAAGGTGAGTGATTGTTTCCCGCTCCACACCACAAAGGCCGCACGTCAACCCAACATTAGGAAATAGGGTTGCACACCGATCACGAGTCAATAGTCTTCCCCTGCGAAGAAGCCATAAGAAGATGCCAATGCACTCAGGTAACTTCATGCCCCACAAGAATCTGCAGTCACACACAAAAATATCGTCGTCGACATGAATGCTAGGAACGAGAGCAGAGTAAGCCTTTCACGTGGAAAAAGACCCGTCCTTCCAAGCCCAGTGGTCCCGACCATCATTCAGTTGGGCAACGTCGGCAAGCTGACCCATTAACGATAGAAGATCGTCCAAACGTTGATTCGAAAGGTTCGCAGCAATCCGAGGACGCCAACAACCGTTCTCCCAGCACGAGGCCACCGACGCCTCCTTATCCTCCACCAAAGCAAAAAGACGCGGGAAAGTATCCTTGAGGGCACCCCTTCCGGACCAGTCATCGGTCCAAAAACGAAAAGAAGTCCCCTTGCCCAGTACCGGTTTAAATAGCAAGCAATTATGCATACAAACATTCATCACTCCTCGACAAAAAGGAGAAAGGTGGCGGGACGAGTTCCCCCGAGTAACGCCCATCAAATCCTCTCCCAGCAATTCCCACAGGACATTAATCAAAAAATTCTCCTCATTTCCCCAAACCCGTGAGACCCACTTAAGCAGTAGAGCGTCATTAACCAGATCTAGGCGCCTGACCCCCAAGCCCCCAACCCGCTTGGGCCGAGATACACCATCCCATCCCACCAGATGAACCCCCCTTCTCCCTTCCCCCTTCCGACCCCACAAGAAACCACGCATACACCTCTCCAAGCACAACCGGATCCCCTTCGACATACCACGAACCGAGAAGAAATAAATAGGAATAGAGGATGGCACCGCTTTGAGAAGAACCAGCCGCCCGCCCCTGGATAATAAAGCCGCTCGCCACCCCGCTAGGCGAGCCTCCATCTTCTCCACTAAGACCTTCCAATCACGGAGCCGAACACGTCCGACAGCTAAGGGCATGCCGAGATAATCAAAGGGGAGGGCATTGGGATTGGATCCCAGGAGCTGAGCACATTCCAAAACCTCCGCCTGCGACATGTTGAAGGGTACCACCTTAGACTTTATCCCATTTATCAAGAGGCCCGAGACCTCACTGAAAAGTTGAAGAGTAGTAGCCATACCGGATACCTCAGTGGGACCCCCTCAACAAAGCAAATAGTGTCGTCGGCGAATTGAAGAATTGGGACATGGAAGTCCCCAATATTACATCCCCGGGTCAGGCCCGCCGCAACCACTCCATCAATCATACGAGGCAGAACATCAGCCGCCAAGACAAAAAGAAGAGGTGCGAGAGGACTCCCCTGTCGCAACCCCCTCCTTGGCTGGAAAAAACTCCCGACCGGGCTACCATTAATCAAAATGGAAAGTGATGCCGTCTAGACACATCGCCGCACCCACGATATCCACGCCTCCGGGAAGCCCCTCCGCCTCAACATCGACCACAAAAAACGCCAATCGAGGCAGTCATTGGCCTTAGCAAAATCGATCTTCCATAGAATCCCTTTTGCATTAGACTTCCTCCACGCCGCAACCATCTCGGAGGCCACTGTGAAGCACTCCGAGATATTCCGCCCACGAATAAAGGCCGCCTGCGCGGGCGAGATAAGCGAAGCCAGAAGGGGAGCAAGCCTCCTGGCCAAGACCTTAGCAATAATTAAATAGATCCCATTCGAGATAGAGATAGGACGAAAGTCCTCAATGCTATTGGCCGCAGGAGCCTTGGGGATCAAAACGATAAGGTCCCTATTAATCTTATCGAACCCACGATTTCCATAAAAAAACTCGCGCGCAACCTCCATTACGTCACCAGCAACCACATCCCAGAAATCGCGGTAGAAGGCCACAGAAAACCCGTCAGGACCCGGCGAGGCATCCTCATTAAGGTCCCAAACAACGTCCTTAAGCTCCGCCATAGAGAACGACCTGACCAGGCCTAGGGTATCCGAGGCAGAGATAGAAGGAGCCCCTCGGCCCGACCAGCGCCACCTGCGCGGTGACTGGCACCCAAAGACATTCTTGAAATGCGCCACGAAAGCGTCGCCCAACTCCTTGTCCCCAGTAATGATGGAGCCATTCACCAAAAGAGAACGGATGGAGTTGAAACGTCTTCTGCCACTTGCCATCCGATGAAAGAACGCGGTATTAGCGTCCCCTTCCTTGATCCACCTCAAGTGTGATCGCTAACGCCATTCGATTGTTCCTTTTTTATCCTCTGCTTTGACTATATCAATGGCAGCAGCGCGTTCCAGAAGCTCCTCCGTCAGCAATTCACGCGCGTTCTCCGTACGATCCAGCCGCAAACTAGCATCCTCCACCGCCTTCCTGGCCTCCACACGGGTAAGGCGCGAATCCTTCTTGAATGACGCCAGTAGCCTCCTCAGCGAGGCAAGCTTGTGATCCAATCGACGAGCAGCGGAACCCTCAAACGATGACTGGTTCCAGTGGTTCCTGACCAAATCTTTGAACCCTGGCTCCAAGAGCCAACACCTTTCATAATGGAAGAGACCCCGAGGGCGGAGCTCTTCCCCAGAATCCCACACAATTGGGCTATGATCCGAAAACGTGCGCGACCGAGATGACACCAAACACAAAGGGAAGAGTTCCAAGAGCTTTATATTCGCCAAGAATCTATCAATCCTCGAACGAGAAACATTGTTCCTCCAAGTATAAGAAATATCATTGGGCACCAGCCCCTCCAAGGCCAAGTCAGAGATGAGGTCGATAAAGTCTCCTGAGCTCGAATCCTGCCCCCCGCGATCACGCGACCGATCAGAGGAGAGGGCAGTGACATTGAAATCTCCACCCAGCAGCCAGGGAAGATCCACGAATTCTGAGGCCACCTCCCGCAGATCCTCCCAGAGCTCCCGCCGCAACAAGTGGCTAGTAGGAGCATAAATAGACGAGAAAGCAATAGAGTCATTAGAGTCGGCCCGAGTCAATACGACAGACAAAGAATGTCTTCCCACGCGCATAGAGGAGAAAGAGAAAATTGCCGAGCGCCAAGCCAAGATAATGCCACCCGACGCCCCGATGGCATCCATCGAGCGAAAGTCATCCAAAGCACCCGCATCAAAAGATCGCCACGAAGAGTCATCCACCCCCGAAAGTTTCGTTTCTTGAATAAAAGCAACATCACACTCCCACTCGGAGAAACGCATCCCCAAGGCTCGCCTCTTGTCTGGTTCCCGTAGTCCCCTAACGTTCCATGATAGAACCTTCATTAAAAACCAAAGGAGCGTCCCCCAATAAGAGAGAAGCCTGCCGCCTCCGCCACCGAGTCTCTCAACGTCGAACAGGATGCGACCATGGGGTCGCCAAGGCGTGAATGGATACGCCTACTATAGCTCTTCCCAAATCTTGAAGCAGATGAGGTCCCCACCGCCGAGGGGCATCACCTGTCCCTGAGGGACCAGCCAGAACACTGGCGTCGCCAGCCGCACCATGCAGAGAAACATCCGAAGGAGTCGTAGAGGAAGGAGGTGAGTGAACCTGAGTCATGACAATAGACGAGTCTAATTCCTCCAGATGGATCCGCCTTGGCAAAATCATTGAAACAGCGGGCCCCAGAAGTTCAGAGACGGATGCCAATGGAATAGGATCCGGATGCATAAGCGATTCGGATGGAACCCACATTCGAGGCCACGTTCCGAACAGGACGGATCCGATAGGGGATATCATAGAATGAGTGGTTACGTGCCCCGAGATAGACAGATGCTTGGAGTTAGCCGACGGAAGAGGCGGTTGGAAAGAATGCAAATCGACCTCGATTGCGCCCAGAGCCACGAAACCGCGCCTGTCACGATCCGCACACTTCTCCCGAGAATCCCGAAAAAGCGGTCCAGGGAAGATACATTTACCAGGAGTCCCCTCGGAACCACCCCCAGGGGTGGACATGTGGAAACCAGAATATGAACCGTCGACCCCCACGCCCAGGTCATGGACGTCAACTTTGACAGCCGAAGACGACGGTGAGGATGCCGGCACCGCCGCCGGCGAGAGTAAGGAGAACTCCAACTTGAAAGTCCATCGACCAATCTGCATGGATTCGAAGAGGACCTTATCAACTGCAGTGGCAAGGAACGACGAAGAGCATTCCAGCAGAATTCTAGCACGCGTCCAATCCGTGCCCGGCGATAAACCAACATCTAGAACAACCAAAACTTCCCCCAGCCCCCCACCACCCTGGAGAGGGCAGGGACCGTGCGGGAGAGAAAGGGCACTCCCCGCACTTCCGCCACACAGACCTCCGAGGCGAAGGATGCTCCGTCGGCGACCCTCAGTGGCCGCCACGCCACGTCGCCATCACCATCAAAAGAGAAAAGCCTTTCCCGCTGCTCAGGGGAAAGGCCACGAATGCAGCAACGAGAGGGGTCCAAAATGATGAAGTCCCCGCCGAAGTGAGGACCCAAGAACTCTAAGGTGTTGGAATGGATCTGTTCCCAAGACATGCTAGGCCGTTGCAGGACCCCCACCACTGCGAGGAAGCCACCAGCGGCGCGAAGACTCCCCACCTTCACCGCCGCCCCACTAATCACCTTCCCATGCATCGCCTCCCCATGCAGAGGCTCCCCACCGTCCGCCTGCCCGCTCAGCACCATCGACGAAGATGACGCTTCCTCCACAACGCACCCTTCGCGGGGCCACCACCAGAAAGAGCAACATCCCCCCCAGCAAAAGTACGACCATCGCCACCGCCCACCAACTGGTCTCCTCCACCCACCACCAAAGCATCATGACTCAACACCTTGGCTTCGCCACCTCACACCACCTGCGCAAAGGAGCGAGAGCCCCTCACTCCGGAGTTAACGTCAAGTCTTCCAAGCAGCCTCGGCCCATGCAACCGAGACCGGGCCCTACTCTCAGTGCACCCACGAGAACCGCCAACGACCCTGCAGGAGAACATGCGATGACCCATAATTCCGCATGCATAACACCGAGGAGGAAGACGGCAAGTGGAAGCCAGATGACCATGCTCTCCGCAGCGAAAACACTTCTTCCCTGGCTTCTTATGCGAAACCTTCACCCACCCGTCCTCCCCGGTAGCCCGCTTCTCGCCAGACCCATCTACACACTTCTCAGCACCCTCACCAACCGATGAAGGCCCAGCAACTCCCCCCAGCTGATCCCCTTACCCCCCCAGCAGGGAACGCTCCACCCTTCGACCTCGACGAGCTCGCCTCCCCATCGCCCTTCACTCGCCAGAGACGCTTCACTCACTGCTATTGTTTTTTGATTGCGGTGGGGGAGGAGGTGGAGAAGGAGGCGTTGATGAACACCAAGTTGATTTGGCAAAGCGGGGTACCCAATCGAATAAAGATTTTTTTGTGGTTAATGCGGCAAGATCGGATTCTCACGCAGGTTCACCGTGGCAAGCTTTTGGGGCTAGAGATTGGAATGCACATCAGATGTGGCATGGCTATGGAAGATTTGGATCACCTTTTTTTCTCTTGCTCGTCCTCTGCCCATGTGTGGAATGCCCCCGATATTTCATGGTTAGAGGGGTTGGATTGTGTCGGTTTTTGGAGGAGCTTCAGAGTGGTGTGCGAATATGGCCATGAGGGGAGTACTCATCCTTTCGCACTGTTGTGGATGATTTGGTGTGCAAGGAATAACGCCATTTTTGGGGAACAAATTTGTTATACTGAAAACATTGTGGAACAGAGTAGAGCTCTTTGTACCTTATGGAGGATGTAAATTGCATGTAACCTTTATAACTTTATAGTCTAATATATTTGGCGATGGGTCCCAATTTCTGAAACTCCGGCCATTTACTTTTCAAAAAAAAATTCTAGCCTAGGTTAGGGATTAGTCAAGTTACAACCTCTTACCTTATCACTTTGAGATTGTAGTTGCTTACGATTGTGAGGCCATCACACGTGATTATGCTGCACACATGTTAGTTATCAAAGTTTCCAAATTGAACTTGACTTTTAAGTACTAAATTTCCTTTATCCCATGAATGGTCTTTAAACCAACCAAAATGTTGCTACTTATTTTGAAAGGAAAAATGGATGCATACCCACGGTGATAGCATGTCATACAATAGTAAATATTGTAATTATTATTCACGGATCACAATTATGACGATCGAGACTCTAAGAGAGTCTTGGCATGCTCAAGAACCTTTTTTACGTAATATTGTTCTTGCCAAAGAACAACCTATTTTGTACCACCTAAATTGTCCACACCAATGAAAAAATTCAGAGATATCCCTCATGTAAACGTACATATGTCCAGTCCACCTAGTCTAACGATTTTGAAGAAGCGATGTTTGATGTCCTTCGGGGTGCCTCGATCTCAGACAAGAAACATTGTTTCCTTCATGGCCTCAAATTTCAACGAAATTCGGTCGAATTTCTGTCGAATATCAATATCCAGTCGAAATTGAAATTCGACCGAAATGACCGAAATATGGGGGTCCTTGTACAAAAAATGACCGAAATGATCGAAATTCCGGTCGAAATTCCATCGAAATTCCACTGAAATTCTGTTTTGGTCGATACCGAAATGGTGACCGAAATTGACATTTAGGGCCGTGATTTCCTTGTACAAGTTAGGCCCTGCATGCATTCGCCATCCCCAAATCTCACCTCAATAGCAAAATAGCTCTTTACCCACATTAGAATCTTGATTTTTCATAACTGTATGCAATCTTATGTTAAGTCACGAGGGTTCAAGATCTCTACTATGTACAGTGTCTTATAGAATTACCTATATGAGAAAATACAAACCTCTATGTCCAGTTACACCCCATAGAAGGGATCTCCTTCGGTCCTTCCCCCTCTAGGCATTCAACCGTCTTAAGGAAGTCTTGTAATTGTTCTTTGAGAAGGTAGCATAGAACAATTGCATCTGGACCTCACTCTACCCAAACGTCTGCCACAAATATGTTCTAATAATTGGACAAAGCAAAGATCATTGCTAATATGTTGAAAAGGGCCCCGTCCTTGCACAAGTCATCTATCCAAAATTTGTAAGATTCACCATTCCTTAAAAATGTATTAGAAATTGAGTGAACTTGGGCATAATCGCTCTTATTTCATGCCAAGAGCTAAGAAGAACTGGTAAACTAAGTCCTCGCTCATGCCCTACGTAATCTTTGATTCTTTATGCATCTCTTCTGATGGTTCATATCTATATCTATTTTGATACTCCCAATCCCCTTCCTTCTTTTGCAGGGTCATTGTCATCTAATTGACTAGGTGGATGCTACCATTCTCACATATAGAGAAGCATACTAATAGAAACATCACATTGTAAATTCTAGGGGAGTGTGTACTCCAGTCGATACATGTCTAGTAGACATAAAGAAGATAGGAAATGCACAGGAGTTGATATTTTAGCAGAACTAACCGTCCACCTTTGGATAAAATTCCGACCTTCCGACATGACGATGTTTCTCAAGCTTCTCTATTAACTATCGACAATCAATTTGTAAAAATCAACCCCATGATATGCCTCAGAGACGTCTACTTTTCTACCAAAGGTAAACAATCAAATTGATCTGAGTAAATGAAACACCGATCCTTGCAATCATATTCCTCAGAGACGTTGACTTTTCATGCATGCTTGTGATCTCCGATGCTCCTAATTGGCAATAATGTTCGTTATCAATACCAAGTTTCCCATCTTTCCCACCCCCGATTAAAGAAAATAATTGGTGATACATTTTTACTTAGGTCTACCTAATCCCGGTCAATTTTTGAAGTGAAATTATAACACAATCCAAACTGAAAATTACGACTTTATTCAATTGTAAGTCATATGGATCTAGTACCTATTGGAGATATTGTATTTTCATTTTGGAAATACCTTGAATGATTCCCTTTTGAAAAAAAGAATAACTTCTAATTAGTTATCTATGAGAAGTTATTTGCTTTTTCCATTTTTATGACTATACATTTGCCTGCAATGAAGGCTGACTCTTACAGAGAAATAATATCACCAAGTACACCAAGCAATTAGTTAGCAAGAACTCTGGCTAAAATGAGGTAGGTAGGACTAGAATGGGCAATAGGCTTGAAATCTTTTATCCGGGTATCCCCATCTCTCTTTGGTGTCACGAAATATATTATATGTATTCATCCTCTCACATTTAAGTTACCATTTTAATTCATCATCAATCATCTCTATGACTTGTTCCAATTCTCGTCGACTATATCCCTTTTATTGGCGTCACTTCATGCAATTTTCGACATCTCCGAAGAGTTGGATGGTTTCTAACCAATTGATATGAAGTCATCTTCAATTGATGCCTTAAAAATTAAAGTGTTGTCTTTTTTGGTTGCCTAATCAAAATGCCTCGTCGATTAATGATCCTAATCACTTGAACCATACTTAAACGCAACAATCAAAATGCCTAGTCAATTAGTAGTGGGGCCGTGTATATTTCGGGATTTCAGACGGGCAACCTGGAATGAAGGTTTACCATTGACGAAGTAAATACCGCGGTTTGGAGTTTGAATGCAGATGAAGCACCTGATTCGAATTGCTTCCCATTTTTTCTATCGAGAGGTTGGGATGTTGTTAGGGTCGAGCATGCGTCGGGCCCTATAGTGCCCAGACCCAAGCTTATTTATTTTTTCGGGCTTTAGGCCGGGCTTAAGACCACTATTTTTGATTTTTGGCGGCCCCAGCCTAAGCCCGGTCCAATTATTATGGGTCGGGTCAGCCCATGAAATGTGACATATTAGTTGGCCTTTGCCGACCCAAATTTTATGTGCCTGGACCAAGCCAACCTTTGTGTTTGTATAATTTCCATTCTTACAAACCCATTTAATTGTTGATTTTGATTGTATATTTATTATGAGTTGTGCTTTTATAACTTTTTATTGGATAATCCTTGTGTTTTTCATGAATTTGGTCACTCACGTGAGGGGGATGGAAATCCCGTGATAAGGCCCATCGTGGGACACTTTTGGGCCTTCCATAGGGCTCGTGGGCTAGGCTTTGGGCTCCCTATCGGGCCGAGCTCGTGGGCCTTTATTCAAGCTTTAAATGGGCCGAGCCAAGCCCAAGCTTGTTCCCAAATGACAAATGGGCATAAATTGTCGGTTTGAGCCCGACCCAAATTAGTTTTGGCTTGGGCTGGATCGGGATGGCTCAGACCAATGCTCATCCTAGATGTTGTAAGGAGAGATTTGATGGATGTTATGGAAGAATTTGCTGTTAACAATGCGGGTTTTCACAAAATCAATAGAGCTCTACCTTTTCTCCTTCTAAAGAAAGAGATATCTAAGTGGGTGGAGGATTTTTGGCCTATTCCTTTATCTAATTCCATTTATCTTGTGGTTACAAAGGATCTGGCCAATAGACTTAGTGAGGTCCTCGATGTTGTCATCTCTCAGGTTTAGTGTATTTCATACTAGGAAGGTAGATTGGTTATAGTCTTGCTATGGCTACTGAGATCACAATAGATTGGTGGAGGAGAAGATCGAGTGTCTTATTATGGAAGATTGATTTTTCTAAAGCTTTATGACACTGGGGATTGACGGCGATCCTAGATCGGAGTTCTCGTACCCTCGATCTAATCCTACTCGTTGTTCCCCCTTCCTTACCCTTATGCTGTAGCCGACTCCTTCAACGGTAGTGGAACTGCTACCACCGCCTCGGCCCCTAGTAGCATCGTTGACGGGCCACTAGCACATGCAGGGCCACCTTCCAACATTGCTGGTACCCTCGCCTCCTGTCACTGGTGTATTCTAAAATCACCGATGATGCTGTCGAGCTCTGTGGGAGGCTCATAGGTTCTCCGTGCGTGCTCGATTGCATCTTTTAACCCTCAATGACATCTATTAGTGCTGCCTAGGTCTGATTTTGATCAGAAATGGTGATTTCAGATCAGTAAACTACCCCTGCAGCCTTAGCACAAGCCTTTTTCTTGATGGGATCGATTGTGTCTTGTGTCTTGTATCTGCACATACAACTGATTCCCATATATTTGTGTAGACACATTCAAATCTCTCTACAATCCCCGTCGAGTCTTATCCTAACCTCTTTATCATCATGTCAGACACCTTAGCATGTTCCTGGCTTCTTAATCTTTTTATAGTATTATTGGGGTGGACACCTTAGCGTCCCGTCTTTTTTTCCACAATAAATTGAGCATATTTTGTGCAAAAATTAATTGAATAGACAAGGTAGTTAGTTGGAACATATTTTTTTGAAAAGTTATGGTCATCTCTCAACATTGTGGATCATCTTTTCTTTGAATGCACACAATCCACAAAATTTTGGGAGCTTGAATTCATTGTCTTGGGATAAACAATGCTAACTCCTTTTGGGCTTCGATCAAGACCTATTACGGCACCTGTCAGGACTCTTTGGCTCCTTTTGCACACATGTGGGAGCTTTGGTTAGCTATAAATGAAACGGTCTTCCATGGTCAGCCTTTCTACTACGAGGATGTAATTGAGCATGGAAAAATGCTGCACCATTTTTGGTCCGACAATATGCAACTAAATTTAATTATTATATAATTTTCAGAGGTGGGTCTCGACTTGAGACTTCACCCTCTTTTTTCCTAAAAAACATATGCCATCAAATCAGAATAGAGACAATTTTTATGTACTTTTTGTGATAATAAATATATGAAAGTGATTGATAAATGTTGAAGAGCAGTTTGACTAGGTCAGACAAGGCCAACCAAGTATGGGTGTATCCACACCTAAAAGGTTTAGATTATCCATGCATGAATTGGGATCAGGAATAAAATAAGATTTAGGTGGTTTTTATTTTTTATTTTTCCTCTCATTGAAAGGCTTATATTTTTCAAGTTGAGATTGATTGAGCTTATTAAAAATAGGGTAGATAAGTTAGTTGCAAACAAAGTTTAAAATATTGAAATCGACATTGTATAAGTATGTCTGGATATGGATATATCAGAGACATCATATATGTTGGTGGAAATCTCGAAAATAGTTCAAAAAGTAATTTGTTTTTCGAAAATTAAAATTATCTTAATTTTTAAGACAACATATTTTTTTAAAAATAAGTACTATACAAATAATGTTACGATAGTTGGTCAACTAAACGTATCAGTAAGTTTGACAAAGTTATTCGACGGGTAATCGAATAGAATAGCTCTGACTGACTAGTTGACGAAATAATGAAAAAATATTCGTTTATATTTTTCGATTTTTCATAAGTTTATTGATGTATACTATAAGTAAGATGCACATTGTTTAATTGCAATTCATTAGTACTTTTATTCTTTTAATTAATGACCATACATGCATAATTTAAAAGATTCTATTACATATAGAAATAGTTTTTATATTTAAGTCAATTGAAAATAGTTCACTGATATTTTCGATTCATTACTCGAAGATGGCTTATTCTTTTGTAAGTGACCCTTCTGATTGAGTACATGATACTAATCTTTTGCAAACCTGAGCTATGTTTCTTATACAATTCCAATGAAGGCCTAGAATGTTGGTTTTGGCCAACATATCAGTGATCAGCTGAAACGAAATTTCGGCCGAAGTTCGAATTTCCCAATATTTTGTTCGTGTCGGTCACCCGCCCTTCTTTTGGCAACCGTAAACCCTCAACTGTGGCATGGCTATAGAAGATTTGGATCACCTTTTTTCTCCTGCTCGTCCTCCACTCATGTGTGGAATGTAGCTAGTATTCCATGGTTTAAGGGGTTGTACTGTGCCGATTTTTGGAGAAGCTTTAGAGCGGTGTGCGGATATGACCATGAGGAGAGTACTCGCCCTTTCACGCTTTGTGGGCGATTTGGTGTTCAAGGAATAGTGCCATTTTTGGGGGACAAATTTGTTATACTGAAAATATTATGGAACACAGTAGAGCTCTTTGTACATTATGGAGGATGCGAATTGCATGTAACCTTTATAACTTTATAGTCTAATATATTTGGCGGTGGGTCCCGATTTTTGGGACTCCATCCATTTACTTTTCAAAAATTCCCCCTCAAATGTCGGATGTTTTGTGTTAGTTTTAGTTCAAACCAAAATTTTACCGAATTTTGGCCAAATTTGATGCTATGATTCAATTTGAATTTAGCTTTAGCTTGCTGCATTGTTTTTTATGAGAAAGGGTGGAATTCGAAGCTGGGGCCCACCACCTCTTATAATAAATGAAAAAAGAGAGTGCAATGTGTTACATGATTCTTAAAAACTCACTACGCCCTGCATTACGCTACATTGTTTGATGATCTAACATGACCTTCAAGATCCGTGAAGGATATGAGGAATTCTCAAGCGCATCACGAAAGCGTGAGTATCGCATCTTATGCGATCGGGGCGACTAGTCGCACTAGTCGCTTGGTGCAACGGAATTTAAAATATTTAAATCATATGATGAAACCACATGATCACAAGAACATTTCTTGGATCGTTTCATCTAACCACAAAGTATTAGAAATACCTCTCGAAGCATGGTTGCGATCACTAGATCTCTAAAGCAAGAGATCCTCCTGACTCAAGTCCGATCTACGAAGATGGCACTTGCGGGCGCGATGATGAGACACGTGTTTTCCGCATTCCTTGATGAAGATCCAAGCCTTGAATCTCTTGATTTCGTCCAACGAAATCCGACGTCTCCTTCTAGAGCAAGAAGCTTTAAAGAAGATAGAGATCCACGAGCAATCGAAGCGACAACACGATGACGTAAATGCGATTGCTATTCCCTCAGGATCTTAAGGTGGACAACCACATTTAGAGATAGAGATGGGACGAGAATGAGAGTTGAGAGAGAGAGAGTAGACGTGTACAATTATCATATATCGCAAGGGCTAGGGTTGCCCTCTTTACATATTAGTTTGGGAGTCCATGGATCACAATCCATGGGATACACAAAATCAATGGTTAGATTGATATGTGTTTTTAACCAATGGTCATGATCATTGTTGTTCAAAAATAACAACTTATTAATTTATATTAAATTAAATACATGTTGCATTATCATCAACATAATTTAATTTAATAAAATCAATTATCACAAGATAATAATAATAATAAAAAGGGATGTCAATCCACTCCTAAAAAGGAGGGGCGTCACCCATGACCAGTTCATGGGTGACGCCACCTTTTATTGGTGGATTATCTCCTTTTTTATTTCATCTTATTATATCTTAATTATTTGCAACAATATTTATTGCAAATATATCCACTAAATTAATTCCAAATTAATTAGTGAATATTTCAATCATGCCATTGAAAATATGTGAATCATATTCACAACTCAAATCAAATTATAAATTACATTTTCAATTAATTGCTTAATGTGAATCCAATTCACATTAACAATTAATAAATGTTATTTACAAAAGTGCTCTCTCTCTAATATATTATAAATCATATTTATAATATAGACAGATTCTATGGATAGCATGGATATCACTATCCACAATCTGCATTTCCTTGATAATTAAATCTCATTTAATTATCTTGGATAATCACTCTCACAATATGAATCTTATTCATATTATTCTTGATAATTAAATCTCATTTAATTATCAACATCTTGTTGCTTGGATACACAATTCATCAAAGGAATTATTCTTGAACTCCTTCGAGAATAATGTTCTTTCTCCGCAGATACTTGGAGATAAGGTCATGTCGATTGTATTGTTCCACGTATAGTGACTTGGATGTTGAGATCTTATCTCAAATCCACAGCTCACGGACCTCCCATAGAAGTTTGATTAAATCAAGACCGCAAATCTAATCTTCTCATTGCATCTGGATCTCATTCAGATCAATGTCCAACACTTGGACCAAGATCAGATTACTTCTCTACTGAGAGGAGCCACTAAAATCCAAACCTGTTTCATCACTCCCTCGGAATGGAAGCGTCATGGTTATACAATCGTTTACCATCACATCTCCCTCATGTATTCCCAATACCTATACATCCTGCATACTGGAAGACCTATGATCAACATGAAGATATAGATCAATTTTACACTGTCATCTTTAGGGTTTGATCACCAAGTTTCTCAATCTTGGTCACTGGGAATCGATATCGATCATATGCTTTCCCAAAGCATATATCATACATTCAAATTCTTGTCATGGTTCCAAAGCACGCGACCATGCATGGAATTTGATCGGTCCCAATACCTCACGAGTGAGCTCATGTGTTCCGGTTCACAAGTGAACCTGTATGAACCCTTTGAGAGTTCATATTACTCATATGCCCTTACATGCACACCAGCTCGCCAGTGTATAGACCTTGATTAGGTCATCAACCTATTGGTCTGCCAAATGTACACACTCAGACATATAGTAACAAATCTGTCTCTGGTCAGAGGATGTGTGCCTATGCTGTGACAGTATTCAACACAAGACTTAGATTATCTCGATCTCGTTAAGTCAATCCTTTGACCTAACTAATCTGAGACCTTCGAATCACTATTCCCATGCAGAGGACCCGCATCAAGAGGTCGGTCAGATATCAACCCTTATGAGAAAGGATTGCCATCTCCTACTCAGGATGGAGATCATCTCTTAATAATCATTTGACGGTGCTTGATGAGTCCTCTATCTACCTCTTTAGACATTCATCCAAACACCAGCCTCTATGATTCATTTAATGAATCAATATCTATATAATCATCAAGATGGCCATGGTACATAACCCTAATTGTACAGAGGGACCTTATAATGCATTCATTCATTTAATTTCAGAAAGGGAGTGAAACAATCAATACCTTTTATTGATAATATATATATATTACAATAACATTTATTGTAAGAATGGTTCGCCTCGGGCTCACATGGCTAACAATCCGAACATGACAATGAAAATCATTGGCACCCATCGGTGGTCTAATATTCTTTTTCCATTTAATTGAGGTGACATTGGAACTGTGGACTTATCATTCTATTGGCCAGTTGGCCTAGAATGCTCAAGCCCATATTATTTATAGTACTCGTCCAGCATAATTGTAGTTCCCTTGCTGCTTCCATGAGCACATTCTTGTCAATTGCCATGACCTTCGTACTTTAATGTGCTTGTAATGCTTGTCTCATTGTCCACTTGATTGTCCTACTCCTCACCCAGGAATCCTAGTTCTACTTGTAAGAACTTTTTTTTAATGTATTTGCATGAAGCCAATCTCGGTCTTACTAATTTCTTGAGTTACCTTGTAAATCCTTATGCATTCACAACGGTCAATGATTGTGCAGCACCGAGTGCGACTTATTTGGTGCTTTTCAACTTCAAGTTGTATACTTGGAGGTCCTACGGGAGTCTATGTATCCTTAATGATAAATATTTTACATGATGAAGGATTCTGGCAGTTATTCAGATTTTATTTATAGATGTGCCATTAATGATGAACCTCCAACCCAATCAACATAATCTTGTTAGTTTCCTTCTCATATTTCTGCCTCTATGTGATTTTTGGATATGCGGTAGTTTTCTGGTTAGATTTTTCTCATTTTCTAGCTAATCGTCGTATGCAAATCAAGTACTTAACTACTGCTTTAGATTTGGGAACTTGAGTAATTTGCAGTTCCTTTGTGAAAATGGAAGAATACAAAAATTCGCAAACAGCATATGTTCACCGGCTTTCATGCTTCAGGAGTTCCAGCAACATAGGATCACTCATTCAAAGGTCAGTCAAAAATTATGTTTTGAGGTTTATTCTGGCATCATTTGTTCATTGTCTAGTGATTCACCGTTATGAAAAAAATGCAGAATTCTAACTCAGATTGGATGGAATATTGTGCTCAGTTGAGCAGTGTACTTTGCTCTTATTTTGTTTCTTTGGAAGATATGAATAATCGAGATGCACCCCCACCCAGCTTGAATAGTCCCATGCCTGCCTCATTTGCCTATTCTGAGCTTTCAGTAAAATGGATCATGAAGGTTCTTCTTGCTATTTTTTCATGCATTAAGGCCTGCACCGGAGAAAACGAGGCTCTGATCCATTTAAGGTAAGTTGTTGTTTTTAATTTGTGGGTTTGCAACTTCTTGTGAATACTCTTTTTCTTGAGTGCATGGATTGCATCTTGCGTGGTGCAAACATTCTTTCATATGCATGCCTTTTTTGGTCGTTTTGGTAAATTTGTAACTTTGACGTGCAAGTTGCAATATGTGGAGAAGGAATTCAGAATGAATGACTTATCTTATTCAAGAGGTCCATGGGTTCTCAACGGCTCAACGAAAATTTTATGCATGGATATTGGGAGAATAGCTCTACAAATGAATGCTGTTTGGATTAGAAATTTTGAAACCGTTTCGTAAAATCACATGAGTACTAGGGTTATCTTTGAAGCGTGAGTCTTTAATGGAAGAGACCTCCGGGATTGAGTCTGACCCAATGACTCTTCTCTTGCGTGCATGAAGATGACTCATGTAAGTTCTCACAGACTTCGATATCAACTTCTTCTTGAAGGTATCTACACCAAGTGGAGATTAAAAGGTCTCCGTCTCCTGATTTCGTTACATGAAATCGAGTCCTTCACATACAAGAATCATGTGGAAGATGGATTTCTTCTCTCTTGAAGGGATGAACCAATATAGAGAAGATCGAGGCAATATGGTGTATCTGTAGCATTATGTATGGTAGAGAGGGGACAAACAAGAAAGTTCTTAACTCTTTCCCTCTTATCTCTAAGCTCTCAAGGCAATGTGGAATTAATGGAATAAATTGTGCTCCCAAGAGAGAGACCAGGCTCTCTTAAATACAAGAGGGGGACGTGCCGAGAAGTCCTACCTAAAGTACGCCCACCCTTGTGAGCCTTTGGATGATGATGTAAAGGCACGAAATAAATCCTTTTTCCTAGAAAAATAGGAGTCCTTTTTGTTCTTTTAATCATCATCCAAAATAAACTAAAAGATAATAAAAAATTAGAAGCTCTTAAGAGATGCATTATAATCCTTTGCCTTCGAGAAATATGAGCCCTTTTGTCATTTTAATGATCATCCAAAATAAACGAAGAGAAGTTAGGAGTCCTTTTTGTCCTTTTAATTATCATCCAAAATAAATGAAGGGATCATAGGACTCAAGAAAGAGATAAACAAATAACTAAATTGTGGGAATCGTGGTCAACATGATCGAAGGTTGGGAGAATCAACAAAGGTGATCTATTTAGTCACACATCTAGTATATGAGTTTGAACTTCCGGAGGGGTCTAATGGTAGAAATATGCCCGGTAGGATGTTCAGTGGTGATCTTGTCATAATTGATTTCAACATACTAATAATAGACTACTGTGTGCCTTTTTAAGTGAGGAGATCTTGTCATACATGATTTCACGTACTAAAATATTCAGTCAATATTCTAATTATGATAAGTGTGGCACAAGTAATAAGCATATATCAAAAATAATGTAGACAACTTGTAGCAATACCGCGCCTGTTGTGTACTTACGAGTATGCCGATCACATATGTTGCTAATGTGACACTCATTACTGTACATGATGTATAATGGACATGGACTATTTGGTATAAATTTGTGCTGCATCGTAAGGGGCATTACCAGGGGTTGAATATCTGCCTGTCAGGAGTGGCTATCTCGATCTCACTAAGTCAATTCTTTCACCTAACTTATCTAACACCTCTGAATCTCTATTCTTATGCAAATGACATGCATTAAGAGGTTGGTTATATATCAGCCTTTAGAGAAGAATTGTCATTTTCTTCTCAGGCCAGAGATCCTTTCTTAACAATCGTTTGACGATGCTTGATGAGTCCTCAATCTAACTCTTTAGATATCATCGAAGCACCGGCCTCAATGATCTAATATTTGAATCAATAACTGTATGATCATTAAAATGGTTATGCTACATAACCCTAATTGTACAGTGGGACCTATTAAGAAAATTAGGTATTCTTTATTTCATATCAGGGAATGATTTGCAATAACATTTATTACATAATGGCTCACCGTGAGCTTACTTGTCCAACAACAAAGGTGGTGGATGGAGCTGTTGAAGGACTATGATTGTACCATCTCCTACCACCCTGGTAACGGAAACGTGGTGGCAGATGCCTTGATCAGGTGGTCATACATTGAGGGTTCAATGGCTTTGTAGCACACTTGGGATGCACTCACTACACTTAGTGATGGGCGTCCATTTGAGGGCACATCTGATGCAGTGATTGTACCAACGAAGTGTAGCAGCTTGTGGGATATGATTAGTAGCTTGTGGGACACGATTATCCAAGGGCAACAAACAGATTAAAGGATACATGACTTGTATCACATATGCCATAAGGACGACTTCGATGGATTCCGGGTCCGTAAAACCATCATATGGAAGGGGATCGTGTGTATGCCCCATATTATGAGGAACTGAGGAGAAATATCCTGGATGATGTGGATAGTTTGAGAATTTATATACATCTAGGTGGAACCAAGGTGTTTCGAGATCTTTGCCAACACTTTTAGTGGGAGGGCATGAAGAGAGACATAGTTGAGCATGTTAGTCGATGGTGAAAGCAGAGCACCAGAGTTCCTCGGGCTTACTACAACCTTTCCTCATTCCGACATGGATGTGGGAGAGCATCTCCATGGATTTTTTCACAACATTATCGCACATCGCCATGTCGGTTGACCAAGTGAGCCAATTTTACCTAGTCAACATGACATGTACTCCAATTGGTTAAGTAGATTATACATCCAACATGTTATTCAGTTGCAAGGGATATAACTAAGAAGGTAGTTTCAGACTGGGAACCACGCTTCACTTCACACTAATGGGGAGAATTCATAAGAGCCTTGAGGATCGAGCTACATCTTAGTTCAGCTTACCATTTGTAGACAAACGGGTAGTCCAAGAGGACCATTCAGACCTTAGAGGACCTATTACGGGCATGCACTGTTGAGTGAAAAGGATCCTGAAAGGATTACCTTCCATTAGTTAAGTTCACCTACAACAACTGCCACTCCAACATAGGCATAATACCTTTTGAGGCCTTGTACGGTAGCCGATACACCACTCCCTTGTGTTAGCAGTAGATGAGTGACAACGCCTTTTTTTAACCCATATATCATAGATGAGACTTCTAGAGTTATGGAGACTATAAGGATGATATTGTTGACTGTGTAGAGTCGTTAGAGGAGCTATGTTGACCAGCGGTGTCAAGACCTTGAGTTTCTGGTATTAATCTTACATTCGTACCTTACAAGATATGATTCTCAACCAACCTTGTGTGTTAAGGTTTTAAAATAAGAGTGAGTTGGTTTGAGGCATTTTCTCTGAAATTGAGGTGAGGCGTAAGCCTCGAGGCAGTCGAGGTGTAAGCCTGAATTTTTGAAAAAAAATTAAAATTAAAGAAAAATACATTAAAAAAATAATGTTATTAAGCTTTACCGAAAACACATTCAAGAATAATTTAAAACTATTAAAAGATACAATACATAAGCGATGAAGGCATTGAACTTCAAAAAAATTAATACTAAGCCAATATTATACGGAATATCAAGCAAGGCCTTAAATGTCGGTTTCGATCACCATTTCGGTGACCGACAGAAATAGAATTTCGGTGGAATTCTGGTCGAATTTCGATCGAAATTTCGATCATTTTTTGTACTAGGGCCCTCATATTTCGGTCATTTCGGCCATTTCGGTCGAATTTTGATTTCAACAGGATATCGATATTCGATAGAAATTCGACCGATTTCGCTGAAATTTGAGGCCATGATATCAAGTTCCAACTCCAACTTCATTGATTTTATATGAGTATTGAACTAAAGTCTATACTTAATACTAAAGTATAGTACAAAGCATAATGTTTTGTGTTCAAAGTAAAAAAATATTAATATGCCTTGAATCCCAAACATTTGTCTTACTGGACGTAGTTGGAACCATCATTTGCATCCCCTCCTTCCATATCATACCGCAACAAGATGGGGGTCTCGCTGCCCAATCAACGAGCCTGTAGGGGGGTCTAGGGGGGAGCAGGTGCGTTCCCCCTCAAGGGGTGTGGGGGCAACGCCCCCGATGATTTACTATTATTCACAATAAAATGTAATCATTATTTTACTTCACATTTTATTTGTCAGCCTTGCTTTTTCATATATGTGATAACTATTCTTAGATTTACTACTTATACAATCATATAACAACATTAAGTTGCAAACGTGATTTAATATAAAATATTTATTACAATTCAAACTCAAATCTATGTGCAATAGAACTCGGATGTGTAGATGTATGATAAACTGAATATGATGTATACAAGATCATTGAGCTTCTTTTGTTTCGGTCGATCTTTTATTTTTTTGCATAGATCTATATATATAGAAATATGCAACTATGCAAGGTTTAACTTGAAAACATAAAGCCAAACATAAAAAATAATGCTTAGGGAAAAATAGGATCGTGTGCAAAGCAAATAATTAAAAAGTTAAAAAAGCCTCTAGCTCGAGGCTTACGCCTCCGCCTCGCCTCGACTGCCTCGCACCTTGAACGCCTTAAGCTAGGTCGAGGCGTACACCCCAACCCAAGGTCCTAAGACGTGCACCTCGGGGCGATTTTGAGCCGCCTCGCCTCAAGGCATACACCTTTGCACCTCGAGGCGCCGCTTTTTAAAACCATCCCATTAAGTATCGTCTGTCCTTGATGCAAAGACTTGGCCTGCCTGCATATTTGATCCGACTATAGTTGAATGTTTCTGGAAACATGTTGTATGTCAAGTGGAATATTTTGGATTAGATGTCACTCTGTTGTTACCAATGATCATATTACATCATATGGGGAGTTTTTTTTACGAAACGACCCTTATTCTTGCTCTCCCTGTTCCTCCCCCGACACCATTTGAACAACTCTCCTATCTCTCTTTCTAATATGATGTATTTTGAACTCCCATAAGTAGTCCAAATCAATATCCAAACTTTAATCAAATTCACAGGGGTAGATATGGGATTGAATTTTATTGTACAGCTCAAGCTAAGTGCTCGAGTTTCTTATAGCATTCATAACAATCCGTTAGCTTGCACTTTATAATTTTATATATAACTAACAAGTAGTGTACTTTTTTACATTTTTCTTGATTATTCTTTCGTAGGGTAAGGGTCTCATTATCATTGTTAATGTCATCATGAATTATTATTTTTTATGTCAATCACTGTTCAAGAATGCATAACATCGCTATGGTTCTTTGGACATAAATGATTTTCGCCTTATTATCACATATCACCCATCCAACTGTAATTGACTTTGTCAATACTTAATAGATCATGGCTCATAGGACTCATTTTCTACAATTGCTATTTGCAACACTCTTCATATTATTCCATTTACGCTTCATCCTGCAACATCATAGAACTGCATTTGGATGTCACTTAATGCGCATACTGAGTAAAAGTGAAAGCTAGAGAGAGAAGAATTTGAATGCATCCTTCAAAAAGCTACTAAACGAGAAAAAAATCTTCTGGTTTAAGTCTTCTCACAATTATAACCCGTGTTTTTGATAACCGGACCAGTCGATTCGACTGGTCGACCGGTGAACCGGGCTTGGACCGGTCCGGTTAACCGGTTTTTGCCGGTTCGGTTCAAAATTCGAATTTTAAAAAACCCACCCGGTACAACCTACTTTTTTTAACCCAGTTTAATCAAGTTCAACCAAAGGTGATCTGCATTTAATTTTTAATTTATTTAAAAATAATACTGGTAGTGGGAGTTGAACCCATGAGCTTTGGTTATCAAATTCAAACTTCTGACCAACTGTAACATAATTTTTTGCATGTAATGGATTCTAAATATAATTAAACTACTGTTATGTTATAAAGCAGTATATATATATTTGATATGCATAACATTTAATGGTGCATAAGAAAAAATATTTTATGTATAGTGTGAAATATATGCATTGTCTATGTATTTTATTTATATTTCAAGTTTATTTACGTGTATATTTTATATTATTTCATTTTAATTTGATTATGCGGTTCAACCACTTTATTCTGTTCGGTCCGATTTAATCCTGTTGGGAAAACTGAATAACTTGTTTATTCCATGAACCCTAGGCTCTCTTATATAGGAGAGTAGCCTATGGGTAAATTACACAAAGCATACTATGAAGAAAAACAAAATAGAGAAAGGTACATATACTACTATTATTGTATACGTTAACACTCCCCCTCAAGATGGAGCATAGATATCAATCATGCTCAGCTTGGAAGCACACTTCTGAAATGGACCTCGTAGCAATGCCTTAGTGAATATGTCTGCAGTCTGATTCTCTGAAGTAACATGAGATGTTGCAATGAATCCTTTTTGAATCATATCACGTATGAAGTGACAATCCACCTCAATATGCTTGGTCCGCTCATGAAATGCAGGATTGTTTGCAATAAACAAAGCAGCCTGATTATCACATTCCAAGTTCATAGGAAGTGGTACATCTAAACATAGATCTGTAAGCACAGCTTTCACCCACATCATCTCTGTAGTAGCCTGGGCCATAGCCCTATATTCGGATTCAGCACTAGATCTAGCTACCACAGTTTGTTTCTTACTCCTCCATGAGAGTAGGGCATCTCCAACATAGACAACATACCCTGAGGTGGACTTCCTATCCTTGGGACATCCTGCATATTCTGCATCTGCACATGCTGAGATAGAAATCCCCTTTCCTTTCTTGAATAGTAGACCTGCACCTGGAGAAGATTTGAGATATTTAAGTATCATATGTATTGCATCCATATGCACCTGGCGTGGTTGCTCCATGAACTGGCTCACACGGCTCACTGCAAATAATATATCTGGTCTAGTGATCGTGACATACAACAGTTTGCCTACCAGTTCTCTATATCTTCTCCTGTCCACCTCCTCTGTGTTATCTTCATAAAGCTTCATGCTGGGGGTCCATTGGTGTCGTAGCAGGTCGACACTCAAGCATACCTGTTTCACTCAACAGATCTGTAACATATTTCCTTTGTGACATGACTAGTCCATAGGAATTTCTGGCAAATTCAAGTCCCAGAAAGTATCTAAGGACCCCAAGATCCTTAGTGACAAACTCACTACCCAGCATTTCTTTCGCCTGCCTTATGCCCTGCTCATCATCTCCTGTAATCAAGATATCATCAACATAAACCATAATGACAATGGTACCTCTCGCTGTTTTCTGAACAAACAAGGAATGATCAGCATTGGAGCGTTTGTATCCTTGTTTCTCGAAGAGATCCGAGAGCTTCTGAAACCATGCTCTGGGGCTCTGCTTAAGGCCATAGATAGCCTTATGCAACCTGCATACCTTGGAGCACTCCCCCTCAACCGCAAAACCAGGTAGCTGTTGCATATACACCTCTTCCTGCAAATCTCCATATAGAAATGCATTCTTCACGTCCAACTGATGGAGCGGCCAGTCTCGAGCAACTGCAACTGACAACAAGATCCTTAGGGTGGAATGACGTGCCACAGGCGAGAATGTGTCAAGATAATCCACCCCATATGTTTGTGTAAAGCCACGTGCCACCAGACGTGCCTTGTACCTGTCAATAGAGCCATCTGCATTTTGCTTCACTGTGAACACCCACTTGCAGCTCACTGGGTTCACATCTGGAGGTATAGAAACCAAAGTCCAAGTTCCTCTGGACTAAAGTGCGGCCATTTCTTCTTCCATTGGAAGCCGCCATCTACTATCCTGCAGAGCCTCATGATGATTCCGTGGAATATCTATGGCTGAAAGTGCCATAGCAAACGTCCTGAATTCTCCAGATAGCCGCTCAAAAGATACAGAAGCTGATAATGGATATTTGACACAACTCCTCGTCGACTTCCGTAAAGCATTTGGAATATCCAAATCAGTTGTAGGCTCATCTGGCCCCTGCAACACATCCTGCTCAGAAATGTCGTCAGATCCATCAACATTAATATTCTCATTACATACCATAGGCGAGCTAGTGGACGAGTCATGACCATGAGCTGGTGGAGGAAGCCTGCGGGTATAATGGAACGGGAACGATGAGATAGGCTGTTGTGGTGGTGGTGGTGGTGGTGGTGTTGATGATGGCATCTGAGGTGGTAGTGGTGTCATGTATATGGCATCAGGTGGTATAGATGGAAGCTGGTTGTCTCCAGATGTTGAAAAATACATAATAGATTCAAAGAATGTAACATCTGCACTGATCATATACCGCCGACGCAAAGGATCAAAACACTTGTACCCCTTTTGAGTTCTGGAGTACCCAACAAAGACACACTTGACAGCCCTAGGAGAGAGCTTGTTAGTACCCGGCGACAACTGACGGACAAACGCAACCGACCCAAATACACGAGGAGTGAGAGTGAACAGTTCCTTGTCAGGATAAATAAGTGAGAACAGAATCTGTTCATTCAAGACAGACGAAGGCATACGATTAATTAGGTAGCATGCAGTAAGAACTGCATCACCCCAGTAGGAATATGGAACATGACTCTGTATAAGTAGAGATCTAGTGACATCAAGAAGGTGACGGTGTTTCCTTTCAGCAATCCCATTCTGTTGAGATGTAAGAGCACAAGATGTTTGGTGAATAATTCCTTTTGATGAGTAGTAATTGGCAAGAAAGTTAGTGCACAATTCTAAAGCATTGTCACTTCTCACAATTTTCACAGATGTAGAAAAAACATTTTGTATTTCATTCAAAAAATGGATAATTATATTTCCGGCTTCAGATTTATTTTTCATCAGAAATACCCATGACACTCTAGAAAAATCATCCACAAATACAATATAAAATCTGTGTCGCTGATGATCAGGTACACGACTGGACCCCAGACATCAACATGAAATAACTCAAACTTGGAGGTACTACTCCGACCAGGACGACTGGGAAAGGACGACCTGTGATGCTTTCCCAACTGACATGCCTCACACTGAACAGATGTGTGAGGAAGACTATAAGGCAATACCCGACGCAACTTCTGAAGCGGTAAATGACCAAAACGCAGATGCCATAGTAAAGGAGATACTTGGCCAGAAGGAGAGGATGTGGTTCCAGCAAATGGGATCTGATTCAGGCGGTAGAGGCCTCCTTGCTCATAGCCACGACCAATCACGTTGCCCGTATGGATGTCCTGAAAAATCAAAGAAGATGAATCAAAAATTGCCCGACAATGGAGATCCTTCGTAATCTGACTAATTGACAATAGATTCATTGAAAAATCGGGTGCATGTAGCACATTCTTGAGCTGCATAGACGATGTCAGTCTAATCTCCCCCTGACCAGTGATGGGGGAATGTGTGCCATTTGCAATGACTACTGTCCGTCCTGGAGGGATCTGGGTGTACCCTGTAAGTAGACTCTGGTCGCCACATAGGTGATGTGTAGCGCCTGAGTCCATAATCCATGGCAATGTATCAGAACTACTACTGTGAAGTGCAAGTATACTACCTGAAGCACTGGTAGACGTGGAGGCAGAAGCAGCAGCATCAGAATGACTCTCTGTAGTCGGTGCTGGACCAGATGGTGGGATAATGCCCCTCAGACGGGCAACTAGATCATCAAATCGTTGATCCAAGGTAGCAGCAGATGGGGGCTCTATCTGCTCAGCAGCTCGTGCGGATGCAGGAAATCCATGCTTTGAATAGCATGTATCTTCATTATGTCCAACTCGGTGGCAGTAGGTGCATGTTGGCCTAGTGCGGCCACTCCTCCCACGGGGTCCACGTCCACGGCCCTGGTAATGAGAACCACGACCTCTGGTTGCTGCCATGGCTAAAGAATTCTGACTTGCAGCGGTTGAGGGAACTGTAATCCGACTCAGTCTATGGAAGGCTTCCTCCATTGGAGGAATTGTAGAGTCGGCCAAAATCTGTGATCGTGCTGCCTCGTACTCAGGATCAAGTGCAGCTAGGAACTCTCCACCATAGTAGCGTTCCTATATGTCTTCTGCTGTTCTGGCGTGGCTGTCAAGGGCATGAAGCTATATAGCTTCTCGAACATCCCTCTCAGTGACGTATAGAGAGAATGTAGGGGGCGACCATTCTGCTTGATGGTGAAGATATCATGCTGGAGTTGCAGAATCTTTGTCTCGTTCTTTGCCTGGGAATATGTAGCCGCCAGAATGTCCCACATATCCTTCGCTGTGGGTTGATGAAGAATGTCATTGGCAATCTCAATTGCCAACGTGCCAGATAGCCAAACTTTGGCGTATGCGTCATCAGCCTCCCAAGAGGCATTGGTTCCAGTCTTCTCAGCGGGCTCCGATTCGGTAAGAATGTGCTTCTTACCCGTAGACTTCGTCATGCTCATGAACTGCATTGCCCACAGTTCATAATTAGTACCATTCTTCTTTACAATAGGCGCTGGACCACGGAATGCGCCAATCGATGGGATATCTGCCTTGCATTCTGACATACTGGATACTGAAGACTGGAACGTCTGACTATGTGATTTGTCTACAATGACATGGATGGGATTAGTTGCATGTGTAGACCTCAAGCAACTAACCCCATGTAGATCAGGATGCGTGTGTGTGCCCTAGGGCTTAACACACATTCCCGCGTGCTAGATTGCGGTGCACATGCGCTTGATGGGCTTGCGCACTAGCACAGGACAGCACGCAGGCGCTGCTAGTTGCTGTGGCGTGCGATGGCGCAGGAAGGGATCGTGCAGAGGAGCAGCACGGTGGCACAGGCGCAGAGGCACACTATCGCGCAGATGCGCAGAGGCGCAGAGGCACAGCAACACGATGGCACAAGCGCAGAGGCGCACGGCGGCACGGTGGCGCGCGATCGCGCAGAGGCGCAGAAGCGCGAGAGCAGCGATCGCGAGAGAGAGCAGCGGCGCTAGAGGAGTAGCAATGGAAATCTCCGTCGGCGCCGATGAGATGGAGAGAGAAGAAGAAGAGGCCGGCGGGTGGGGTGGGCTAGGGTTAGGGTTTCGAGAACTCCGGTCTAGGACCGTTGCTCTGATACCATGTTGGGAAAACTGAATAACTTGTTTATTCCATGAACCCTAGGCTCTCTTATATAGGAGAGTAGCCTATGAGTAAATTACACAAAGCATACTATGAAGAAAAACAAAATAGAGAAAGGTACAGATACTACTATTATTGTATACGTTAACAAATCCGATTTTAAATAATGATGACATCATAATCCGATTGAACCGGTTTGCTTAGTTCAACCCGATCCGACCATTTCGGGTAGGTTTACGGTTCAGTGTCCGGTTCGGTTTCAGAAACATTGCTTATAACTCTTCACACATTGTCTTTTTAGGCTTGTTTTGTAGACATTGAGGGCAAGGTTCAAAATATCTAGTGTTGGGTATTCGATAGTCACCTAATGTTAGAGAAGACGGTATTCAACATTTAGTTGGAGGAGTTGCTGAATAGATAATAATCGGGTATTTGGGAGAATAAAAATTGGCGAAGCCTTCTCCCATTGTAAGCAGGGTTGGCTACTTGGATTCTTGCTCAAATCTATGTTGTAATATTGAAATGCTGATATTGTGGAGATCTGATCCGACTTGGACTTCTGTCGAAAAGCTTTAGCCCTTTGTGGAGAACGTGTAGATTCAACTATTTTTTACGATGGCTGCCGACTACCTAAAGCAACCCCCACAAGGGGGTATTCCTGAGAATATTTTTAATTATTTGATTAATGTATTTTTTAGTTATTTTAAATATAAGAGTTATGTCTAATGCATATATTGTTATATATTCATATATACATGGTCATCAATCAACACGAATCGAAGATAATAGTACCAATTAACATGTTACATATATGAAGTTTTAACATTTGTACATAGCATCCGCCTGAGGGAGCACAAAAGCCCCACTACCCGACCAACGCCACCGACGAGCGGTCCTGCGCCCATACCATTCCTTAAAGTAGCCCATGACGGCCCTTCCCAGATCCCGCTCCCCCTGCACCTGAATGCCATTTACAAGCAGAGAGGAAATGGAGTTGGATCGCCTACGACCAGAAGCGATCCGGTGAAAAAATGCAGTGTTGGCGTCGCCCTCCTTTAGCCATCGCATCCGAGAACGTTGGCGCCACTCAACCAAACGCTTCCTATCCTCAGCCTTCACCTTATCCATAGCATCCGCGCGCACGAGCAACTCGTCTTGATTCAGGTCCCTGACGTTCTCAATTTGATCAAACCGCATAATGACCTCATCAGCCGCCAAACGAGTGGCAATGCGGGCAGAACGAGTAACCTTCTTAAAAGACGCGAGCATCTTTCTGAGCGACAAAATCTTAAAATCAAAACGGCGAGCGGCACTGCCCGATGGGGATAGCTGAGACCAATGGTGCCGAACCAAGTCACGAAAACCAGGCTCCATAAGCCAAGAACGCTCAAAACGGAATATGCCACGCGGACAATTTTCATCCCCAGACGACCAAATAATGGGAAAGGTATGCCTAAAGGGGCGGTCGCTTGATACTTCTAAAATCGGTATTATCTTCTATACCAATTTATTTCTTCTCTGTGAAAGGTATGCCTAAAGGGGTTCGGCGTCGTCTGGAATCATGCTTGAGGAGATTTCTTTGGGGGAAAAAGAGAGATGGGAGGAGAGGCGTGCATTTGGTCGCCTGGGATGAGGTCACGCGGCCAAAGGAGGAGGGGGGTCTGGCGGTGAGAAGGTTGGAGGTCGTTAACGAGGCTCTTCTTCTCAAATGGGTCGCCCGTCTGTGGGGCAGGGAGGATAATCTTATGCTTAATTTTTTGAGGTTGGCGGTGGGGGTCGACCGGCTTTTGGGCTTGGATGCTCGCATGATGGGGTCTTCCTCTCAATTTTCTCGTGATATCGGCAATTCATTGTCTCGCAACCGCTCTCTTTTTGGCATTACACTGGGGGATGGTTCACTCATTCGGTTCTGGGGTGATGATTGGACTGGCAGGGGCCCTCTTAAGGATGCTTTTCCTCGCCTCTTCGCGCTGGTGGATGATAAGGACGCTACGGTGGCCTCTTATTGGGATGGTGTTTCGTGGGGCCCAAGGTTTGTGGCCAATCTTTCTGATCAGCGGCAGCTGGAATTCATGGCATTGCTTGCGGTTCTCGCGGATGCGCCTTCGCCCTCGGTGGGACGCGACCACCTGTCTTGGAAGGATGGTTCCTTCTCCGCCCGTGCGGCTTACCGGGCTATTCTTCCTCCTGTGACGATGGCTGATGCTTCTATGTTCCGGGATTGTCACTTTTTTTGGGGTTTGAGGGTCCCCGAACGAATTGGCGTGTTCTTATGGCTTTTCCGCCGTGGCCGTCTGATGACTCGTAGCCGGTGTGCTGTCATTGTTCTACATGCCTCGTCTACTTGTGGTCTTTGTGATTTAGAGATCGAGTCTATCGATCATCTTTTCTTCCGATGTGACAGAACTCATGATATTTGGGCGGATCTGGATTGGCTTGACGTATCGGATTCTTCCTCCTTTTGTGAGAGTCTGGTTAGCTCTCGGGCCAGGGCTAGGACGGACATTCTTACTGCTATTGCTCGGCTTTGGTGCATTTGGCTTGGTAGAAATGAAACCCTGTTTGCCGGGCAGAGATTTTACTCGGAAAACGTCCTCATCTCGGCTTCCCGCTTCACTCGTGACTGGTCCGATGCTTAGAGGCTTTTTGATGTAATGGGGGTATCAGTTTGTGATACCTTCGGTCTCTTTTCACTCGTTTTTGTTCTCTATTCGCATACCCGCTGTAAGTTTTCTTTTCCTTTCTAATAAATGTGGGGCGAGCACCACTGAGTGCATCCCCCACTTTTGAGCGTCAAAAAAAAAGTTTTAACATTTGTAGTGATATCGGGATGATTGGGAACCTCTAAAAATTGAAGTAAAAATTTCAATAGTGAATGAATAGTCGACCAACTATTCTGGTAGTTGGCAGAATAGTCAGACCAAATATTCTGTTGTACCGAATATTGACCAATTAGAATCTATTCAGTCGATGACCTCCCCGCACCGCATATTCGGTCCATTCCATTCGACTTAATATTGCAATAGTGGAGTCACCACACTTCCTTATAAGAATCGACGAGACAAATCTGGTATCGTGTAGCGTAGCTTCCGGCTTGAACAGATCGCCTTTCTGATATAGAATTGACCATCCTAGACTCTGACAACCTAGAACTACCATTGACTTCCATAAATTGCCATGTGAAAGCTTACAATTCCCTCTTTTTCGCTCTCTTGGTTCCCCTTGCTTCCTACATCCCTCAACAATCACCTCGGGACCCTCTCTACCATATTAATACCATTCAACATTTTCCATCACGGCGATCGATAGGCATGAGTTGAAGAGGCAACACATTGCTTTCCCCATCTTTACGATCATTGCATATTCGATGCAAAAGTTATAACCATGATCCTGAAGAAATCAGCTTACCTATTTCACCATCCTTTTGTAGAAAGAAGATGATGCTTTAAAACTCAGTGTACCAACCAATCACAAATGAGGGCGTGAGATATTCTTCTATGTTATGGGCTTAGAATCGATCCTTGAGATCAACGACCTATCCATTTTGGAGTATGGTCATATTGGTTAGACTTGGCAACATCTATTATTGTTAGAGTATAGGACACACATTTGCCAACCATTGAATACACCCTAAGGGTTGAAGTCCTTCAAAAACTTGAGAGAAATTTTTAAGACAAGATAGACCCTTAAGATCCCCCAAGGGAGGAAAATAAATTATTTCCCCATGTGAACCTTTGTCCTCCAAGATGGCAATGCAAAACTTATGACCCCCGATCATTGACTTCCATAATCGACTGTATATACAATGGGTTTTACCATGTCACTTTAGATTCTGCAGTTGGCTATGTGACCTCCTCAAATCTTAGTGATGAAACCTTCATTGTAACCCTAGTGTCACTTAGATAGGTTACCCCTGCTTAGTCTCTTGTGGACACTGTTGTAGCCTTGTCTCCATCCAAGTATGCTATATAACCATCAAGGTTCATGTATACGGTATGTGTTAGGACATGTCATGACATAGTGAAGTAGAATGCAGTGTCATACGCGGGGTATATGCGGTAGTATGCGATTTTCTAATATATAAATACATTAATAGCTATGCATATTTATATTTGTTTTATTTATATAATAGAATTGGAGTTTTATACATTCGTGTAGAACCTAAAGCAATCTCTGTTGATAATAAAGTTAGCTGTGATAGGGCCTAAAACAATCTCTGTTGATAATAAAGTTAGCTGTGATAGTGGTAATCACCAATATATAAGTACCAAATACAAAAAATGACGCATATAATCTTCAATTATTTATTTTTTGTATTCAAAATAATGTATATATGATTCTATATAATTGAGAATTGGCTTTATATAATAACAGTTTTAAAATTCTGTTGATCTTAATATTAAGAGAATAAAAAATATGTATAGTGAAAGAAATACAACACTTTTTCACTGTTTTTAAATAAATTGAAACAATATAAATATTGCTTTTGACATGACACAATTATTTGATTTTACAGTATTTATTGTACATAATTTATAGTATATAAAAACTGTAGCTGTAAAATTTGATGTATATACTGTGAGTGTGGGAAGAACATAAACACATTTTGGATGGTGCCTTCAAACGAAATGCCTTGAACACGTGAAGAGAAATTGGATAATGAAGTATTAGTTGGAAGATGGAGATAAGAGGTAAATACAATAGGCCAAGTCACAACTGCAATGGTAAAAAAACAACAGTAATACAAAACATAGCTGAATAAAGTTTATATTTTTTAAATTTAAAATTAGTGGCAGTTCAATGTTAATGTTTTATGTTTTGAATCAATATAATTTTCTAAAATTTAAAAGTAAAAGTTATGGTAATTTTGTTCATTTTAAAAAAAGAATTATGATTAGATTTGTAAGTTTCACATAAAATTTGATTATTATATCATGTAAACGTTGTTTGCATGTAAGTATTATTCTGCTTATCACAAGCTACAAAATAAACCAATAAAAATAAACACTAAAGTCTAAGTAATATATCTACTCTATCTAGAATGCGGATTGGTTGTCTATGCGGTCGAATATACGGTGTAGACAGTATAATGCAGTGCATTGACAATACAGTTTGGTCCACCCATCACATAAGCATATACAATCATATATGTGGTTCATGCAGGGTCGTCCCTTAATACTAATAACCATGCGTCACCGATGTCGCCAATTCTGACACGTGTAGTATGAAGGCTGTTTGTCGCATCAGAAATTCAAGCACAGAATGCGTTTTGTGATAGAGGCCCTCAATTTCCATACAAATGTTCATGGCGGGGGAGACCTTAAGCACGTGCATTCACAATGACTATTGCAACCAATCTCACTAGAGTCAAAGCCGATCCTAGGGCGAAGAGGTTCAACAACGAAGGAACAAACCTTCCATCCGAAGAGCAATGTGTTAAGGCTTGTCGAATGACATTGTTAGAAAAAGGAGACATTGAGTGTATGCTGAGGACTAACTATGTTGCACAAAGACAATATTCAGAACCTTATATTCCCTTATCAGGATTAGGTTAAACGATCCAAGCAGGGTCTTGTCGATTTGCATGTCCCTCAGAGGTGTCCAAGTGACCCCTGAAGCGGAAGCACTTTGTAAACGTTACCACGTTCACAACATCATGATTGACAACTTCATCCAACAAGGCTCGACTCCTCAGCCTTTCGGTTATCATCTAAGTTTGTGCCTTATGAAAGGGAGATTGTTGACGTTGAAGACACCGGAACCTTTTTAATGAGAGAATCACCTACTTCAGATGCCATTTAGAAATGAAATTTTGAAGCATGAGGGATGACGGGAACTGTTCTTGTTTTTGCTTCGGTACTAGGGTGTTTGGTTCATGCAAATGCATTTGTTGGATGTGATGAGAACACACTATCCATGCTAGGCTAGAGCAAGCATGATCACTGTGATGCATTATGCGGTCAACTTGTAGGAGGATCTGAAGAAGGCCTTGATAATATTCGTTCGGTCCGTAGAGATGTCATGGTGGTGCCACAACAATTCGTTATAGAGTCGTAGCATTTCCCTGGCTTCACAGAGTGGCATGTGTTGGCCTGTGGATGCGAGAAAAATATGCAATGGAGGTACAAGACTATGACAACGCTTCACAAAGGTTGGAGGGTAGCCAACTGTCTATGAATTTGATTTCTTTGTGATTTTTTGTGTTTTTATTGAAGAGAAAAGCGGGAATGAGCGGTGAAAACACCGGTTCATGAATGCCCCTCTAGGAATATGTGATGAAAAACCATCGGCCTTCATTTTGGCCCCTATGCCTTTTCATATAGAAGTGGCATATCAGAAAATTTCAACTGCAAACTCAAACTATATGAAATAAAAGAATAACCTAAAATGTCATAGTAAATAGAGAAATTTCTCTCAATACTAACCAATAAATACATATTTGTTATTGTTAGTGCCATTCTACGAGCTCTCAATTTTTTGTTCATGTTCTTATGATTTCTGATTACTTTTTTGGCGAATGTGTCAAGCTAACAGTGATGCATGTCCAAAGTATCATTACAGTTTGAATATTTCTAATAGTTAAATCTGATTGCAGGATACTTGCCAACATTTTGCAACATCACACTCTGTCTGCATTTCGAAAATTCCTCATTTTATCCCCTAAGCTGCTTGAAGTCTTTCGAGAGGAAGGACTATGGGACTTTATTTTCTCAGACAAGTTCTTCTATATGAAGCTTGGTTTGGAAGAGCACTATATGCCCTCAGATAATGATTATCAACCATTTATGCTGACTACTAGTCCAACAAATATCAAGAATCAAGTAACAAATAATGAAATTGATATCGTTCAAATGGAAGCGGTTTCATTTGTTGAGTTTTCGGCGACTCTTACTGGGATTGCTCATAACATGGTTCATGCTCACTCATCCTTATTTTACGATTTTTTTCTATCTAAATATAACATATTTTGAACTCACATATGTTAGGATGCTGTTAATATTAACTTTGAGGGGGGTAAATGATAGATGGCCATAATTTCATATTGTTTTCGACATAAACACTTGGAAAAATGAATAATGTTATAGTGTTTTAGCATGTTTGAGTAATAGTTCAACATGTCACATTAGGCAGGTGGGGGTTTGCCTTTCAGGTTGCAATGGGAAGTTCCGAGTAAACAAATATTTAAAAATATATTCGAATAACTAATATTTTGAAGTATATTTATGCACACTTTCCTCTTCATGAATAAATTTCTTGGAGTTGCTCGTTGCAAGATTCAATGGAATCCTTTTAAAATGATGCCTCTTGGATCTTAGCTTTCCGGGATTTTTGTTCTTCAGTTGATGCAGTTGTCCTCTGGCTCTAGTTTGAAGCTCAAATTTTGCTCATATGGGTTTTTTCATTGCTTCCATGTTGGGATTAGCTACTAGTTCTAATTTGATACAAATATATATATTTTTGGGAGACCATCTAAGAGATGGGTGTTTACGGCTCTTACCTTTTCATTAGGATCAACATGTTTATCAAGATAAATGCTTTGTCTTTATGGTCTAGATTAATGTCTATCATGTGATGGTATTTCTCCCCTCATCCTCATGTATGTATCCATCTCTTACCCAAGCTTGTAATACTAGCGGATGTGGGGGGAGGGGCATGAAAAGGCCTAGTCAGCCGGTTGATCCAACTCCCATTGGTTGGCCCGATTAGTCGGCTGATTTTTTTATGCAAAACGACGATCATACGAGGATGAATTTAGGGAGGATAAATAGAGGATGGGGAAAATGCATTATGCCATCAGATTTTCGAAGGAAAAACATAGAGATGCACATGAAGAGAGAGGAAAGGAGAGAGATTAGGGGAGAAGTTTTATTTTTTTACTTCAAAAATCGTCCCTTAAACAATGCTTACTTGCCCTTTTATATAGTGAAGGGAGAAATTACAAAATAAATAAAAACAGTCAAAGCATAACAACTCTATTCTAACCCCTAAATTTAATTAATTATTAAAAAGACAACAAGTGATTTCACGTTATTTATGGAAAGGAAATTGAATAATGATCAACTTAAATTAAGTGAAAATAAATAGACGAAAATCCTAATTTAACCTTAATTTCCAATTTTATACTACATCAGTTCTCTATCGTTTTGAAAATACTTATCTGTCGATGAGCTTTTTGATTGATAGATGTGGTTTGAGAAAGTTGATGTGGCCGAATCCTTATTTTCTCAATAATTTGTAGCGCTTTTCTCCGTCCCTCTATATTTCTTTTATAATTTGCGGCGTAGTTTCTAGTTCTTATCTTCTTTAATAGACACACTTCCTTTTTGTTTCTCCCTATCTTAGCCTTTTTATTAAAAGGTTTTGGGGAAGGTTCTCTTCGTAATTGTTCCATGTCAACCACCTTTACTATTTTCTTTAGGATAGCAATCCATTTGGAGAGAAGATATAAACCCTCAATAGGGTTTGTTCTCCCGCTATTTGGGATTGGGGTTCCATCGCTAACATTGTTCAGGAAGCACTCGCTCAGGTTGTATATGCCCTAGCAGCTTTTAGACTACATTGATTCCCTTATTTGGGTCGATATGTGCTCTGGGTACATATGCGGGCCGCATCAGCCATATAAGCGGTTCGATTAAGCGCTCCAATCTGTTTTGGGCATTAATAGGATTTGGACCCGGATCTGAACCTTGATCCTTAAAACCCGACGACCCTTGAAGCCTAATCCTATTACTCCCGAAAATAACACGATCTCCCATCCCCCCGCCCCCGGCGAGAACCCTAAACCTGCCCTCGTGCTTTTTGCTGACTTCTTGCGCCAGATCTTTCCTTGTTGCTATTGTAAGGTTGCAGTGGTGGCTACTACTTTGAAGGTCGGACAATTGCGGTGCTGTTGTTACTGCTACCCAAGATTTTGGTGGTGTGGTTGTGCTGCTGTTGCCAAAGCTTAAGGTGGTGGTGCTGCTGTTCAAGTTCGTGGTGCTGCTGCTGCTCAAATCGCTGTTGTGTTTCCTCTACTGCTGCTATACCTGGAGTTTATGCCACCTCCCTCTCCACCTCTTTTCTTACGAGCATGTGATTCTACCATTTTTCCCAATACGAGTAGGTAGATGCTATTTTAAACTTATTGAATATGCATATCATGACCATATAAGCTTACATTTTTTTAGTATTGTGTCCTCGGAGACTTGCTACTAATAAATGATATCCTAAGAAATCCGTTATCATCAATTTATATTTTCATATTGATATTTCAATCCTGATACATGGTACATGCACTTACATAAACTTATTTACGTCATTCATTTCTATTATATGAAAAACAAGAATTGATACTAATACTTACATATGCAACATGTGCAATTACAATCACTTTATGCATGGGATACAACTTTTATAATGATACATAATTGTAAATAAAACTATAACAATCACTTTATGCAAGGGATACAACTTTTATAATGATACATAATTTTAAATAAAACTATATGGAAATCCGATGATGAATGTAACTTTAAATTACCATTAACTCTACAAAAATAAATGGAAATACGTCTTTTTTGTTAGGTCTTCTTAAATCTCTCCTTTTACTACATAAAATTTTCAACCATAGCATTTTTTCGATATTTATTTATTTTGAAAATTAAGCATTAGAAAACCATTGAGAATTGCATATACCCTATATATATCCCTACATACCAGTTATCACTATTCGATGAATGCATATGCATACCATTTTCCTTAACCTTGATGGCTAGAACGTTGAACTACATCGAAGGCGGTAGATGTGACCGATTTAGTGGCGATGATGCTTATAAGGAAGGTGGTGACAACATTTGTTGCTCTAACAATGAAGCGGTGGAGACATGGCCAGTAGCCACTATTTGTGATCGAACATAATCATGCCACACTCAACATGGTGCTAGGTTGCACCATAGGAGGTGTCATACATGCGCGGTGGGTGATGGCGGTGATCCTCAACGTCGAATCGGTGGTGGTAAACAAGATTGAAACAGTAATGGATATTCCAACTCTGGGGTCTAATTTGACAACAATGACGATGTCAGAGTGTTGCATAAGATGATGATGATGCCAATGGGGGTAGTAGTTGGTTGAACTACGCTCGAGGTGATGCTCGATGGTGTTACTAGATGTGGGTACATAAGGGCTAGCTGGTGGTGGCTTTTAGCAATGTGAGCCCGAGGCGAACCATTCCTACAATAAATGTTATTGTAATTAATGATTTATCAATAAAAGTTATTGATTATGTTTCACTCCCTTTTTGATATTGAATGAATGAATGCACTATAAGGTCCCTCTGTATAATTAGGGTTATTTACCATGGCCAACTTGATAATCATACAGCTGTTGATTCATTGATTGAATCATAGAGGCTGATGCTTGGATGAATATCGAAGGAGTTAGATAGATGACTCATCAAGCATCATCAATGATTAACAAGTAGTGATCTCCAGTCTGAGTGGGAGATGGCAATCCTATCTCATTAGACTGATATCTGATCGACCTCTTGATGCAGGTCCTCTGCATGGGAATATTGATTCAGAGGTATCAGATTAGTTGAGTCAATAAGTTGACTTAACGAGATCGAGATAACCAAAGACCTATGATGAATACTGTCACATCACAGGCAAACATCCTCTGACCAGAGACAAATGTATTGCTATATGTCTGAGTATGTACATTTGGCAGACCAATAGGTTGATGACCTAACCAAGGTCTATATACCGGCGAGCTGGTGTGCATGTAAGGGCATATGAGTAATATGATCTCTCAAAGGGATCATACAGGTTCACTTGTGAACCGGGAGACATGAGCTCACTCATGAGGTATTGGGATTGACCAAATTCCATGCATGGTCATCATGCTTTAGAAGCTTGATATGAATTTGAAGGTAAGATATATGCTTTGTGAAAGCATATGATCTATACCATATCCCAAGGACCAAGATTGAGAAACTTGATGATCAGACTATGAAGATGACAGTGTAAAAACTGATCTATATCTTCATAATGATCATGAGTCTTCCAGTATGCAGGATGTGCAGGTATTGGGAATACCTGAAGGGTGATTTGATCATAAACGATTGTATAACCATGACGCTTCCATTCCGAGGGAGTGATGAAACAGGTCTGGATTTTAGTGACTCCTTTCATTAGAGAAGTGACCTAATCTTAGTCCATATACTGGACATTGATCTGAATAAGATTCAGATGCAATGAGAAGATTAGGTTTACGGTCTTGACTTAGTCAAGCATCTATGAGAGGTCCATGGGATCTGGATTTGAGATGTGATCTCAATGTCTAAGTCACTATACAATCGCCCTGTCCTTATCTCCAAGTATCTAAGGAGTAATAACATTGTTCTTAAATGGTTTAAGAATAATTCCATAAGATCTAAGCAAAGAGAAGTTGATAATTAAATGTGAGTTAATTATCATGGTGTATGAGAAATTATCCAATATAATTAAATGTGATTTAATTATTATGGATAAGAATAATGTGGATAGTAATATCCAATTATTCATAATATGTTATAAATGTGATTTATAATATATTAGAGAGAGTTAAATATAATTTATATTAGTAGATTAATTATTAATATGTATTGGATACACATTGTCTAATTAATTGAAAATGTAAATTACATTTTGTTTTGGGTTGTGAATATGATTCACAATATTCCAATGTTAAGATTGCAATATTCCCAAAATTAATTGAGAATTATTTTTGGTGAATAAAATATCAACAAATAATTGTTGGAAAATAAGTTGAAAGAAAAACAAGGAGATGTGCAATCTCATGGGGATCCATGAGATTGCCCTCCCCATATGGGAAGGAGGTGGCGGTACCAATTCCTTTATGGAATTGGTGGCCGTCCACTCCCCTTAATGGGGAAGGTGGATCTCATTTGTTTTTCCCCTCCTTATTTGGTTGGTTTAATTTGGTATTAATATATATTTAATTTATCAAATATATTTAATCAAAATTAAATCACAAGTTGTTGGTTTTACCAATAACAATCTTGACCATTGGATTGACATAAATCAATCTCATCCATTGATTTTATATGTGTCCCATGGATTGAGATCCATGGATCCCAAAACCCTATAAATAGAGAGGCATACCATGCTCTCTCTTTACACATGCTATTGTAGCAATTATTCTCTCTCTCTTTCTCATACTCGACAGCCCTCTCTCTCCCTCTCTTCTTGGTGGCCGTCCACCTTGGTGGAGAGAAATGTCGACGTCCGCGCCATCGTGCTGCCGCTTCAACGCTCTGTGGTTCTTCGTCTACTTGGAGTGCTTCACTCACGAAGGAGACGTTTGATCTCGTGCGACGAGATCAGGAGCAACCGTGCTTGGATCATCTTGGATTGCGAGGACATCGCGACTCATCCCCGCACTCGCAAGCCGTTACTCCGACGATCGGACTTGAGACAGGAGGTCTCTTTTCGTAGAGACTTGATCAACCACACTTCAAGAGGTATTGCATTATACTTGCTGTGGTTATAGATGAAACGATTTGAGAATGGTTCTCGGATCATGTGGTTTCATCGGATAAAAATTTTTTAAATTCCGCTGCACCAAACAACTAGTACGACTAGTCGTTCTTCGTCGTATCCGATACGACGATCACGCTTACGTGATGCGCTTGAGGATTTCTCCATATCCTTCAAGTGGTATCAGAGCCTTAGGTCGACAGTTTCGAATGTGATTCGAAAAACCGAGGACGACTTTCATTCGTTTAGGTCGCGAAAGTTTTCATCGCATTTGATTTCGCAGATCTGTTTAGTAAATAAATTCGGCGCTGTTTAAATTGTTTAAACACGAATTTAATACTTGGATTTTGTTCCCCATTAAATAAGGAAACCATAGGAACTGAGTTTGCGTAAATCGGATTTCGTATGCTCTAGTTATGGTTGTTTTAATGAACATGTATGCACTGTTGCGGGAACAATAGATTTTAACATGATTAAAGAGTTAATTACTGTTATCATCTGCCTCGAAATGTGTGCAACTCCACTTAGGTTCTGTCCTAAATCAAATTAGCAATATATGAAAATTGAGTTTGCTTAATTTGGATTTAAATTGATTGAAATATGTTAATTTTAGTGAGTAGGGGTCCTTACTGAAATTACATTCCTAATCTAGAATCAAGTGATTGTCAATTAGTGAAATTAAATTGTTAATTTCGTGACTTGAAAATATTTGTGAAATATTAAAACATGATTATTTGCCTAATTGACTTGGCCCCGACCAATTAATTGATTAAGATTTGATCTAAATCATAATTAGAAACCACAATCTTTCAAACTTGATGCTTGAATAGGATTTGGGAATTTGTCTAGCAAATTTCCTTATAATCAAAAATGTTTTGATTATTACTATATGGTACAATTTCGGTTGAAGAATCGATGATCATCTCAAGTACAAATTAATCAATTTGGCATTATCCTTTCCCGAGGCGGATATGGTGCCTAGTCGGAGAGCATTGGGGTTGCGGGTTGCAACTTATGTGGTCCGTCCCACTCTCGTCGGTACTGGCCATGACAGCGGGTAGGGTCGGGATAATGTCCGAGGGATTAAGATGTATTTTTCTAATTATTAAAATTCGAATTAATACGTATTTTGAGATATTATCATATATATATATTCAAGCAAAATAATCAAGTTTGATTGATTGAATTGGATTGATAATTAATTTAATATGATTAAATTGATTATGTCCAATTGAAATACTCTAATATGATTAGAGCTAATAATTCCCTTGGAAGAATTAATTATGTGAATGTGATTCACGGTAATTAATTAAAATTTGAATATGAGGTGGAGGATCATATAAGTGACATCCATGGTCTCCCGTCAAGGCGAAGGACTTCGTCGCCAAATATTATGTGTAGGAGACGCCTGTTTGAAGTGACAACTCCTGCATATGATCCATTTGGATCGGGCTCGTCGCTTCTCGAAAGAGTAAGGACGTATGCGTAGTGACCCCAATATCAAGTCCTCATATTATTGGGGCGATATTGGATTGCGCATAGAGAGTTGTATTCCTGTTGACGGTTGGTTCAATTAATGACGGGTCAACATCACCTTAGGGGTGGTGGGCCCGGGTATTAAAGATCGAATTGGGAAATGCAAGTTGGACTTGCAAGGCGGAATGTGTTCCCGCAGCCCGCTTCTCTTTATTGGAGTCATAAGTTCTCATATTATTGGGATATGACAAAGGTAAAGAGGAGATCCCAGTTCCTGCTTGAGATATATCGGTAAGTATATCTCCTACTTTAAAAGTGAAAAAGGGAATAAACTTTCATAGTTGACATAGCAAGACTAATTTGATTTAAAATGCATTAATCAAATAAAACTAAATTGAATATATGATTATATGTTCTAATGTAGTGCATTCTCAATTCTAGAAAATGAAATCCATGAACCCACTAAGCAGGCTTCTGGAGGTCAACCAGTTGACCGGACCAAATTACTCGGATTGGATCCGTAATTTGGAGCTTGTTCTCTCTGCGGAGCGCATCAGTTATGTGCTCTCTGAGGACAAGCATGAGAACCCTAAATCCAAGGAAGCAAAAGCATTCAATGACAAGTATGATGAGGATCATGTCTTGGCTAGATGCTATATCTTGGGTTCTCTCCAATGTTCTTCAGAAACAACATGTGGAGATGAGTACTTGCCAGGAGATCATGCAGAATCTAAAAGAAATGTTTGGTGACATTAACCGCACCCAGCGGTACAATGTTATGAAAGACCTCATTCGCTGCAAGATGCAGGAAGGGACTTCGGTCCGTGAACATGTACTCAAAATGTTTGGGTACTTGTCGGAGCTGGAGACTCTTGGAGCAACGATGGATGCAGACATGCAGGCTGACTTCATTCTGCTGTCGTTGCCCAAATCTTTCAATAACTTTGTAGTGTCATTCCACATGAATAAGTTGGAATTGACAAGTGCTGCTCTCCTTGCGGCATTAAAGTCTGCAGAGGACGTGATGAAGAAGGATGGTCCCACTGGCAGTGCAATGGTTGCACAAGTCAAAGGGAAGCGCGGTCGGAAGCATGGTTCTCGAAAGGGCCCAGTCCAGAAGAGAAAGAAGAAGGGACAAAGTGTTGGCTCTTCTTCCAATGCATCCACTTTAATGGCGTCGAAAAAAACCGACGTCTGTCACCACTACAAGAAGCCGGGGCACTGGAGGCGTAACTGCCCGGATTACCTGAAGTCGGTCGACAAAGGTAAAGCCCCAGCAGGTATAAAATCTACTTTTATAATTGAAACCAGCTTTCTCGTAGGACGAGAAGGAAGTTGGGTTGTTGATTCTGGTGCTTCTGTTCATGTATGCAATTTGTTGCATTTGTTTCAGGAAACTAGAAAACTTGAAGAAGGGGAGATAGTCATCCAGATGGGATCTGATGCAAGTGTTGCAGCAGTCGCCGTCGGGACTTGTCGGCTATCATTATCTAGTGGTAGAGTCCTAGTACTTAAAGAGTGTCTTTATGTACCTGAAGTCAGGAGGAACTTAATATCTGTATCTAAGCTAGTTAGAAGTGGATATTCATTCTTGTTCTGTAATAAATTAGTCATAAATCAATATGATAAATATATTGCAGATGGTATTTTGACTTCTGGAGGACTCTATGAATTGTGCATTAATGAACATGTCCTGAATGTTACAACCACTAATAAAAACCCTAAAAGATCCAGGAATAATGAAAATCATTCAAACATGATTTGGCATCAAAGGCTTGGTCATTTATCTGTTGATAGGATCAATAGATTGATAAAGGATGGACCTTTAGATTTTCTACAGGTTCAATCTTTACCTACCTGTGAACATTGTATTCGTGGTAAAATGACTAGGATGTCTTTCCGTATCAAGGTTACAAGATGCGAAGGTATTATTGACCTAATACATACCGATGTATGTGGTCCCTTCAGTACCGTGACTCGAAATGGATATCGATATTATTTAACATTTATTGATGACCATTCGCGATACGGGTTTGTCTTCCTATTACGTCATAAATCTGAAACCTTTGAAAAGTTCAAAGAGTTCAAGGCTTTGGTTGAGAACCAAACCGATAGGAAGATTAAACGAATTCGATCTGATCGAGATGGCGAGTACCTCTCCGATGAATTCAAGGAATACCTCAAAGAGAATGGAATTGTCTCCAATCTCACTACTCCTGGAACTCCCCAACTTAATGGTGTTGCTGAAAGACGCTACAGGACCATCATGGATATGGTCCGTTCAATGATGAGTAAAGCACATTTGCCACTTAGTTTCTGGGGATATGCAGTAGAGACTGTAATATATATCCTGAATAAGATTCCTAGCAAATCTGTACCTAAGACTCCTCATGAGCTCTGGTATGGAAGCAAACCTAGTGTTAAGCACTTGAGGATTTGAGGTTGCTTGGTCCATGCAAAGAACGTGGACGCAAGTAAGCTGGAATCTCGCACTCGTGAGTGTTACTTCATTGGGTATGTTAGAGATGGTATTGGATACCAGCTCTATGACCCTGAGACCCAAAAGATTTTTGTCTCCAGAGATGTGAAATTTTTGGAGGATGATTTCCTTAAAAGTCAAGATAAAAATGAAGTAGAGGAACTCATTGAATCCCCTGAGGATTCTGAGCTTCCTAGACCAGAAACTGAAGAAGTAAATAAAGATGAAACACCCATACCTCTTCGAAGGAGTTCGAGGGTGGTTGCACCACCTGAAAGGTATGGATTCCATGTGTCAAGTGAAACTGACATTGATCCTACTTCATTTGATGAAGCACTCGCGGATCAAGACATGGATAGATGGATGCTAACAATGAAGTCAGAAATTGACTCCATGCATAAGAATGGTGTATGGACCCTAGAGGATCCACCTAAAGGGCTAAAACCCATTGGGTGTAAATGGATCTTCAAGAGAAAGAGGGGACCTGATGGGAAAGTAGAGACTTTCAAAGCACGACTCGTAGCCAAGGGTTACACACAGAGAGAAGGCATCGACTACGATGAGACATTCTCTCCTGTGGCTATGGTTAAATCCATCAGGGCATTGCTGGCTATAGCTGCATATCTTGACTACGACATCTGGCAGATGGACGTCAAGACGGCTTTCCTCAATGGATACCTCGAGGAGGATATCTACATGGAGTAGCCCCAGGGCTTCATGACAGAGGATGGTAAAGTATGCAAGCTGAAGAAATCCATCTATGGGCTCAAGCAAGCTTCTCGTAGTTGGAACATCAGATCTGACGGAAGCATAAAGAGTTACGATTTTGTGCAGAATCCTGATGAACCTTGTGTGTACAAGAAGCTTAGTGGGAGCGCCATTGTGTTCATCGTGCTTTATGTAGATGACATCCTTATCATTGGGAATGATACAGGGTTGATGACCAGTGTGAAGATTTGGCTGTCCCATACCTTTGAGATGAAAGATCTTGGAGAAGCCTCTTACATCTTAGGCCTGAAGTTGTTCAGAAACCGAGAAAAGAGGATTTTGGGATTGTCACAATATGGATACATTAAGAAGATTCTTGAACGATTTCGTATGGATAGTTCTATGAAAGGATTTCTACCCTTAAGACATGGTATCCACCTGTCTAAAGGAATGGCTCCTCAAACTGTTGAGGAAAAGAAAGCCATGGCTGGATGCCCTTATGCATCAGCTGTAGGAAGCTTAATGTATGCTATGATGTGCACCAGGACAGATATCTGCCATGTAGTGGGAGTGGTAAGTCGTTACCAATCCTGCTATGGAGAACAACACTGGAATGCAGTAAAGAATATATTCAAATATCTAAGACGGACGCAAGATTACATCTTGGTCTACGGAGATGGTGATCTCCAAGTCTTGGGATATACAGATTTTGATTTCCAAACCGGATATTGATGATCGAAAGTCGACATCAAGGTTTGTGTTCCTGTTGAATGGTGGTGCTATGAGCTGGAGAAGCAAGAAGCAGGACACTACAGCAGATTCAACAACAGAAGCCGAATACATTGCCGCATCGGATGCTGCAAAGGAGGCGGTGTGGTTGCGCAAGTTCATCCAGGAGCTTGGCGTAGTTTCTTCTGATACTCCCATCCCGTTACTCTGCGATAACACGGGAGCCATTGCCCTGGCAAAGGAACCCAGATGGCATCAAAAGAGCAAGCACGTGGAAAGGAAATACCACATCATTCGGGAGATACGAAAGCGTGCATCATCATCACCAAGGTGGCCTCTGCCGACAACGTTGCTGATCCTCTTACCAAACCTTTGACACAAAGGTTTTCGACCAACATGTAATGAGTATGGGTTTAAGGATTGTTCCTGAATGGTTCTGAGGGCTAGTGGGAGATTGTTAGCAATGTGAGCCCGAGGCGAACCATTCCTACAATAAATGTTATTGTAATTAGTGATTTATCAATAAAAGTTATTGATTATGTTTCACTCCCTTTCTGATATTGAATGAATGAATGCACTATAAGGTCCCTCTGTACAATTAGGGTTATATACCATGGCCAATTTGATAATCATACAGCTGTTGATTCATTGATTGAATCATAGAGGCTGATGCTTGGATGAATATCTAAGGAGTTAGATAGAGGACTCATCAAGCATCATCAATGATTAACAAGTAGTGATCTCCAGTCTGAGTGGGAGATGGCAATCCTATCTGATTAGACTGATATCTGATCGACCTCTTGATGCAGGTCCTCTGCATGGGAATATTGATTCGGAGGTATCAGATTAGTTGAGTCAATGAGTTGACTTAACGAGATCGAGATAACCAAAGACCTATGATGAATACTGTCACATCACATGCAAACATCCTTTGACCAGAGACAAATGTATTGCTATATGTCTGAGTATGTTTATTTGGCAGACCAATAGGTTGGTGACCTAACCAAGGTCTATATACCGGCGAGCTGGTGTACATGTAAGGGCATATGAGTAATATGATCTCTCAAAGGGATCATACAGGTTCACTTGTGAACCAGGAGACATGAGCTCACTCATGAGGTATTGGGATTGACCAAATTCCATGCATGGTCATCATGCTTTAGAAGCATGATATGAATTTGAAGGTAAGATATATGCTTTGTGAAAGCATATGATCTATACCATATCCCAAGGACCAAGATTGAGAAATTGATGATCAGACTATGAAGATAACAGTGTAAAAATTGATCTATTTCTTCATAATGATCATAAGTCTTCCAGTATGCAGGATGTGCAGGTATTGGGAATACATGAAGGGTGATTTGATCATAAACGATTGTATAACCATGACGCTTCCATTCCGAGGGAGTGATGAAACAGGTCTGGATTTTAGTGACTCCTTTCATTAGAGAAGTGACCTAATCTTAGTCCATATACTTTACATTGATCTGAATAAGATTCAGATGCAATGAGAAGATTAGGTTTACGGTCTTGACTTAGTCAAGCATCTATGAGAGGTCCATGGGATCTGGATTTGAGATGTGATCTCAATGTCCAAGTCACTATACGTGGAACAATACAATCGCCCTGTTCTTATCTCCAAGTATCTAAGGAGTAATAACATTGTTCTTAAATGGTTTAAGAATAATTCCATAAGATTTAAGGAAAGAGAAGTTGATAATTAAATGTGATTTAATTATCATGATGTATGAGAAATTATCCAATATAATTAAATGTGATTTAATTATTATGGATAAGAATAATGTGGATAGTAATATCCAATTATTCATAATGTGTTATAAATGTGATTTATAATATATTAGAGAGAGTTAAATGTAATTTATATTAGTAGATTAATTATTAATGTGTATTGGATACACATTGTCTAATTAATTGAAAATGTAAATTACATTTTGTTTTGGGTTGTGAATATGATTCACAATATTCCAATGTCAAGATTGCAATATTCCCAAAATTAATTGAGAATTATTTTTGGTGAATAAAATACCAACAAATAATTGTTGGAAAATAAGTTGAGAGAAAAACAAGGAGATGTGCAATCTCATGGGGATCCATGAGATTGCCCTCCCCATATGGGAAGGAGGTGGTGGCATCAATTCCTTTATGGAATTGGTGGCCGCCCACTCCCCCTAATGGGGAAGGTGGATCTCATTTGTTTTTCCACTCTTTATTTGGTTGGTTTAATTTGGTATTAATATATATTTGATTTATCAAATATATTTAATCGAAATTAAATCACAAGTTGTTGGTTTTACCAACAACAATCTTGACCATTGGATTGACATAAATCAATCTCATCCATTGATTTTATATGTGTCCCATGGATTGAGATCCATGGATCCCAAAACCTTATAAATAGAGAGGCATACCATGCTCTCTCTTTACACATGCTATTGTAGCAATTATTCTCTCTCTCTCTCTCTCTCTTTCTCATACTCGACAGCCCTCTCTCTCCCTCTCTTCTTGGTGACCGTCCACCTTGGTGGAGAGAAACGTCGACGTCCGCGCCATCGTGCTGCCGCTTCAACGCTCTGCGGTTCTTTGTCTACTTGGAGTGCTTCACTCACGAAGGAGACGTTTGATCTCGTGCGACGAGATCAGGAGCAACCGTGCTTGGATCATCTTGGATTGCGAGGACACCGCGACTCATCCTCGCGCTCGCAAGCCGTTACTCCGACGATCGGACTTGAGACAGGAGGTCTCTTTTCGTAGAGACTTGATCAACCACGCTTCAAGAGGTATTGCATTATACTTGCTGTGGTTATAGATGAAACAATTTGAGAATGGTTCTCGGATCATGTGGTTTCATCGGATAAATTTTTTTTAAATTCTGCTGCACCGAACAACTAGTACGACTAGTCGTTCTTCGTCGTATCCGATACGACGATCACGCTTCCGTGATGCGCTTGAGGATTTCTCCATATCCTTCAGTGGCAAGTATATGTGAGAGTTAGCCGAGAACGATGTATGCCCATGCTATAGTGGCAGTTACTGGGTGTAACGATAGTGTTTTCCCTTAGTGAATGGGGCCAAGGAAATGAATCATCGTGGGTTTGTTGTTCGAAGTATGAGGGTAATGATAATATGGATCATCATAATAAAAAATATGGTGGGATGAGTATATCTAGATACATGGAAAATATGCACAAACTTTGGTCTAGTAGCATTGTCAGTGAAATTTCAGATGTCGATCAACACTAAACAACTCTGGTGGATCAACATTTTTGGTAAGGTTCACCGAAGTTGGTTAAATCACCATTTGGGCGAGCAACATCTCGTCGGCCGGAAGATATCCATGGCACACGTGACATTGCTAGAGAATCTAATGAGATAGATAATGTTGGAGAGGGCCAGTTCTCTTTTGTTCTTGTTGTGTTCATCGTGATCGAACTTGCTTCTTGTACACGACACTTCATTTGATTGTTGTTACACCCTCAGTTCATTTAGGATGTAATTTTATGTGTTAGGCATCTCAGAAAAGATGTTCATATCTGAAATTGACTTCCATCTTTATATAGACCTAACGACACATTTAGTTAGAATCTTTCAATCTCTTTTTCTTTGCATGCATAGAAGCATCTTTTAATTGTGAAAATGAGCGAAAGCCTTGCTTTGATATGCATTTATGCCAAAAGATATTCAGATAGGGATAAATTTGGAAAGGATGAAAGGAAGAGGGGGACGTCAAGGTCGATCTTTCGTTACAAGCAATTTGCTGAGAATCTCTCTTTCACTGAGGTGGTCAGATTAGCCCGGATCTCCGAATTCGAAAGCATGGTACCATATTAATTGGAGTACCTTTGGAGAAGGAGGACTGAGATCTAGTTCTTCTAAAATAAACGTTCAACATGCTCTTCAAAGAAACTTCGTGGGTGATGTGGTGCGGCTGCAGTACAAATTGATGTGTAAGAGGTATTTCTTCTGAAGAGGCGGTAATCTTGCATAAAGGAGCCGTGCTAGGTGGGGTTCGATGGCAATCACCGCGTTACACATACATGAAGGAGAGCTCACGTGTCAAAAGGGTTTTGCGGATTCATGGTGTCCCTTTCCTTTCAAGGAACATTGAAGCTTTGAAATCGGTTCTCAAGGATTTTAGAGTTGTTAAAGATATCCTTTCTGACAGTCGGAAACCGGGTACCGGTGTTTCTTCCACACTGTTTATGGTTGTTGGAACTTGTATCGCAGGGTCCATCACGGTGAGTACACTCGTAGTGGGCTGAGCCAAGTTCAAGATTATTGCGGAGATCATCTACCATCTGCCACCATCAGAGCAATTGAACACTGAGCTAGAATATCCTTTGGTGTCGGCGGAGATCATACTCCGGCAAACCGTTCTTGGAACAATTTCGGAAAGTGTGGGTGAATAAAATAGAAAAGCGAAAATCTTGGATCCCGTTCAAAATTTGAAGTTGATTCGAAAATCGAAAACTTGACGAAAACCTCAGATGATGACTTGTCGATTTTTTGGAAACCCGAGATTCTCCGCACGATCCACGTGGTGTGCTCCTCTCCTCTTTGCACCGTCGTTGCTTGGAGTTAGGATTCTAGCCGATCCCTTGACGAGAACCCTATTCAGTGCCACGGTTAATTAGGTAGCAAGGAACTGACCTGATTAGGAGAACATTTTTTGGCTATTCTGATCTTGGAATGTGGCTTAATGGGGTGAACACATCACCTTATTTAGGTTTTGTAACATCCGGAATCCAATCAAACCCGAAGTCGTCCGATTTTGGGTCTAATGAACTCAAAAACGTTGTCGGTCAATACTAAACAACCTAAAACGATCAATTAATAATGAATCAAAAGTCGTTCGGGCGAAATCGACCAAAAATCGGTCACTTTGTAACGCGCGCCGTGAAAAGCCGCAACGCAAATTCGGAAACCGCGAAACGAACCGAGACCGTCATTAGATCCGATTCGATGACACGGGACCAACGGAATCGGCCGTTCGTCAATCAGAGGTCATATGATATTTTAAATTACAAAATTTAGTCTTAGACAAAAGCCGTATCCGAAAATTTCGGGTATTCGAAACTCGACCGAAAGTATATCAACATTGTACTCATATTGATCGTCGTTCCGAGACGGTCAAAACAAGATATTTCGCGCCGAAATCCGACGCTCGAGGCGTGCGTACGGAAGATTTTGAAGTATGTTAAACAAAGAAAATAATAATAATAATAATAAAATAAAAGTATTTTATTTTTCATTAACAGACAGTACTGTATTATAATAGCAAAAAATTCCAGCCGTTAAAGAATATGTATATAACTTGTCTGCCACAGCAATCACAGCAAATTACAAGTGGCTGGGGTTCCTTTCCACTTGGCAAGTGGTTATATTCCAATCTTGATTATATAAGGCCCCTCCCTTTTCCCATATCAGCCGTATCTCTTTTTTTCTCTTTCTGTTTTCTCCAAATTCTCCAGCCGACGGGAGTTCTTCTCCATTCTTTTCCATCTTCTTGGCAAAAATCTCAGTCTTATTGCTGTTGTAAATGTTAAGATATCAACCACTGGAAGCTTCAGTCCATTCAAGCTCTTGCATGCAAGGTTCTTCTTCAAGTTTGAAGAAATAGGTACATTCCTATGCCCCTTCTATTGCTGCCAGGCATAACATTCACCTTGATTTTCTATTTCTGTTTATATTTGAGTTCCATTAGGGTTCTTTGCCATGGATTTGCATGACTTGAGTAAATCAGATTCTGATTAAAGTTGAATCTACAATTTTTTCTTTTTAATCCTTCCATTCTAATTACTCTTTCTCATTTCTATTTTTCCCATTTATTCTTTTACTACAGCCGAGACCCTATTCTCCCTTCTTCTCTTATTCCACAAATCCCCAAACTAAGTTTCCAGTCCTCTGCTGTTCCAAACGACTACCTGGAATTGCTGGAACTTTTCCTCCTTGAGGCATTCATCCACCCACTATAACTCCTTACTTTTAGAGTTACTTGCAGAAGAAATAATCTCCAAAAATGAAGATTTAAAGGTGCAAACTTTTACTCTTTATTGCTGATATGTATGAGCAATCCAACCTCTCATGTTGCCTTCTTGAATATTCGATCTTTTGTGTGCATAAGGGAGATGGAGGTGCTCTGGGTAATATTAGTACTAAAGATCCTACCTTACTTGGTAATACTGAAAGTACTAAAAATGAAGGTCATGGTCATGTCATAAATTTGTATTTGAAACCCAGCCAGTCCTTCGAAGAACAGTTCAAGCTCTAGCTCAAAAATTTTCTGTTCAATTCAGTGTTCCACTTGCTCCCTTTCTACAACTATTTTGATATTGAAAGAGTGTGTTTAGAAATCTATATTAAAGTAGGGTGTGATCTACAGGTGGGTTATACCTATATAATATATATATTGAGTAATTCAAATGGCCAATATCCATGTAAAGTCTGGTATGCATCAATGTGTTCTCCGTATAACTACTCTCTTGGCATAAACATTTAAAAAAATATATATATATATATATATAAATAAATCCTGAAAGTAAGACCAAATTAGATTGGTTTAGGAAATAATTGATCATAGAATCTGGGTGCATTAACGTCAATAATATTACAACCAACCTTTTCTTTGATTTTTGGTGAACCTGGCAGTACATGTATAAAAAAAAAAATTATTAGGGTGGACCGATCCCATGGATTTAGAGACATATTTATTATACCACTCCTTGTTGGTGGTACAACAAGATGAGGTAGTATGGAGTAAGGTGGATGGCCTTATTTCTATTGTAAATTCTAAAATTTCTGAACTACTTAAAAAAAAAACATGTTGCTAGAATGGAAAAGAATTACGTGGACTGGTTAAAGTAAACCTATATATTTAATTCTTCTGACTAAAATTCAAAATCTTTGTGGACTGTTATCATTAAAAAGATAGATCTATATTCGTATCGCGTTGTTGAATATCAAATTATTCAACTATACTATCTGTATAATAAGAACCTTGAAGTTGTAGAGTTAATCATTTTAGAATCTCCACATCACATTATGATCTGTGCTTAAACCCCTTTCATACTTAAGATAGCAGGCTTATGAAATCCAACATCTCTTATTCTAATGAATTATCTCTAAGGAGACATGATACCTCGATAGTTGACAAATAAGGATGAATAATTGAAAACAGATATATGGTGCCGGTCAGGTGACTTTTACACCTGATCGTGCGAGGGCGCGGTGACCCTCAACTGGGCGGGAGAATAGGAACCCCAGTTAGGGCAGCGGCCGCTTAATGCGCGGGTCTAGGATCCCAGTCTTTTACACGGTTTTACGCGAGCTCGCAGTGTTTTTATGCCTCGTTGGGATCCAGACTTTAGACCAGTTCCGTTGACCCTGTTTATTAGGATACCCAGGCGGGGGATCCTTGGTTTTCAGTTTTTACGTACGAGCTCGTCCGCCCGTACTAGTCGGGCAGTTTTCTAGAGCGACTTTTCTAGGAAGTCCCTCTCACCCGTCTCAGTGGCGTAGTTGGGGAGTAGACCTATCCCTCTATTGGACCGCGCTTCCAATTAGAGGGCGAGACGGAAGAGCCATTTGCAGGCTTCTTCACCGCTTGAGTTACTTCGCCAACAGACTGGCGATTATATATCTAGATCATTCATCGAAATTATCTGGAGTTATATCTGAATCATTGAAGTTAAGAATTGGAGAAGTTACGATCAAAAGACTATTCTCTCTCTACCCAAGAATTTAATTAAATCAATAGATCCTTCCAATCTTAACTTTCCATTTTTACTCACCAACGGGATCTCTGAAGAAAATGATATATGTGCTTACCCTCATACACTCATGAATACGCAACTAGTTATACATATGTCACATGTGGGAAATGCCAGGTGATGGGACAAACATTTGAGATGCTTACAAGTAATCTGAAAAGCCGTTTTCATTTGCAAGTAGAATTAAATCTTAATTTGAGTTGCTCTCGCCTTTCTGCTTGTTTCTTTTGTAAATAATAAACGCCCGTTATTTTATATAAGTTTTTAGGAGGTACCAGCAACCGCTGACGCCTTTTCTTCCTATTGTGTGTGGCAGGCAAACAGCCTGCAGTTTAGTAGCCGCTCAGTATATACATGCTTCCAGGAGATATAGTGTACACCCGACGGTATGATTTACTTTGTCTTAGTTTTTGTACAGATGATGATGTAAATGCTATCTCTTTTGTCACATTTTGGGATATATGTTGTAACATGGAATATGCTTGTACATGTTGTAAATGGATATGAATATTAATGAAAAGAAATTTTGGTGATGTCTGTCTCTTTTACTTGTGGTCATGTGGTGAGAATGAATGTCATAGTCGCGAAAAAAATTATCCCTGTATTTTTACATCTTGTGCGATATAATTGTGAATGATATCTTGCGAATTGCGCGTAAACGGGTACCCGGATCCTGAGGGGTCGACAGTTTGGTATCAGAGCAGTGGTACCCCGATACGCACATTCGCGATATTACAATTCCGATCGCATTAAGATCTCGAATAGCGACAGTCTACCGACTTGTCGTGAGTTCGAGAAGGGAAATATGACATTCATATTCAATAACCACAGATGTCACCAATTTCATTAATTTTCATCTTATATCCCAAGAAGAGAAAAGCATTTATGATAAATATCTGTCTAGGGCATTTTTATGACTAATTATGGTTCTTATGCAGAGCCATGGCATCTCGACCAGGTCAGGATACTTCTGATCAGCTGGCACGCATACTGAGCGCACTTACTGATCTTCAGCAGCAGCAGGCTGCTATGAGAGGCCAGCAGGAGCAGATATTGGCCCAGCAGACCGAGATTGCTGACAGGCAGACGGACATAGAGATGAGATTTGAGGATCTGTCAGATTTCACGTACCATCCATCTCAGGATGGGATACGACAGGACCAGCACCAGTCCGTTGAGGTGGAGCAGCCTCATCCTGATGATCCACTAGAGGACATTCCAGAGCATGGAGCTGAGGAGGATGCAGACTTAGACAGGGAACAGGACCCTGTTGACCTTGCCGACGAGGATGCACACGAGTTTGCAGCCATTCACAGGCACCAGTCAGTCTTCACTTCTTATCAGCGGGCCAACATACCCTTGTTCGAGGGCACAGGTCCACCAGATGACGCTGAGCAGTGGCTGATGAGAGTAATGAAAGTGCTCAGGGCGATTAATGCGCCACGAAACACGTGGCTATCTTTCGTAGAGTATTCACTGATAGACTTCGCCGAGCGATGGTGGGAGGCCGTAGTGTCCGAGTTAGGCCGAGAGCCTACTTGGAACGATTTTGTGACGAGGTTCAGAGCCCACTTCTTTTCGGCGAAGTGGAGGGAGTCCCAGCGCCGACTGTTTGCAGAGCTTCGTCAGGGACAAATGACCGCCAGAGATTATTTCATCCGATACACAGAGCTGTCACGACACACACGAGCAGCTGGCGCATTTCCAGAGGAAAATCTGGAGAAGTTCATTGGCGGCATGCGAGAGGAGGTGCAGGAGAAGCTGGCTGGACTACACATCACTTCTATCTCCGAGGCTACCGATGCTGCGGAGAAGTTCGAGGACATCAGAGGGAGACGTTACGGGAGCTCGTCTGGAGCACCGCCTAGACCGCGGCGACATTTTGGGCCGATACGTCGACCGTTTCAGCAGCAGAGGTCAGCCAGACGGTTCCGACCTACAGGTTCGACATTCTCTGGCAGTGCTCGCTCTTCTCCATCGACTACTCTAGGAGGAGCACTTGCCGGACGAGGTACAGAGTTCACTCGACCATCTGGGTCGCAGCGTGTAGATGGACTACCTGTAGGACCAGCCCGGAGCACAGACACGACTACTCCACCTACCGTCCATCTCATGACGGCACACGCCAGGACCAGCGACACATACTTTTCTTGCTTCGAGGCTACTTGCTTCTTTAGATAGAGTTGCAGAGACTCTCTCTTCCCCATATCACATCCGAGGGTCAGGTGGCCAGTTGTTCGTCATTTCCCTAATGGTCAGGTACTTGCCCATATTGATTGGCGGTCACGAGATGATCGCAGATTGTCTACTTCTACAGCTTGATGAGTTTGACTTGATTTTGGGCATAGATTGGTTATCCGCTCATCATGCGCTTGTTGATTGCTTAGGAAGACGGTTGTCTTCAGAATTCCAGATCTACCTGAGTTTACTTTTGAGGGTACTATACATGACTCCACCATGAAGTACATTTCAGTGTTGCGGGCTCAACGACTTGTTGATCAGGGTTGTGATACATATCTTGCATTTGTTCGGGAAGTATCTGATCAGGAGCCGATGATACAGGATATACGAGTAGTATCTGAATATCCAGACGTATTTCCTGATGAGCTACCAGGGCTTCCTCCTGAGAGAGAGATCGAGTTCGAGGTCACATTGCTGCCAGATACACAGCCGATCTCTATGGCACCATATCGCATGGCACCAGCCGAGTTGAGGGAGCTGAAGGTGCAGTTGCAGGAGTTGCTTGACTTGGGATTCGTGAGGCCGAGCACTTCACCTTGGGGTGCTCCGGTTCTATTTGTCAAGAAGAAGGATGGATCTATGAGACTATGCATCGATTACAGGCAGCTGAACAAGAGAACGGTGAAAAACCGTTATCCTTTGCCGCGCATCGATGATTTGTTTGACCAGCTCCAGGGATCTTCGGTTTTCTCGAAGATCGATCTTCGCTCAGGCTACCATCAGCTGAGGATTCGTGAGTCGGACGTTCCGAAGACAGCCTTCAGGACTCGCTACGGACACTATGAGTTTGTGGTGATGCCATTTGGGCTCACCAATGCACCTGCGGCTTTCATGGATATGATGAACCGTATCTTCCGTCCATACTTGGACAAGTTTGTAGTGGTGTTCATCGATGATGTGCTCATCTATTCACGGAATGAAGAGAATCATGCTAATAATCTGCGGATCGTCTTAGACACATTACGAGAGCACAAGCTATATGCCAAGTTGAGCAAATGTGAGTTCTGGTTATCCCAGGTCTCATTTCTCGGGCATATCATTTCTGGAGCAGGCATTGCGGTTGATCCCGCGAAGATAGATGCAGTTATGTCTTGGGAACAGCCCAAGACAGTCACTCAGATTCGGAGCTTCCTCGGATTAGCGGGCTATTACAGACGCTTTGTCAGCGGATTTTCACGCATCGTCCGTCCATTGACACGATTGACGCAGAAGGGAGTTCCATTCATTTGGGACGATTCATGTGAGCAGGCCTTCCAGACACTGAAGGAGAGATTGACTACGACACCCATTCTTGCTCTTCCTTCAGGCACTCAGGATTATGCAGTTTACACAGATGCATCCGGGGAAGGTCTGGGAGCAGTGTTGATGCAGAGAGGACAGGTGATTGCTTATGCATCACGGCAGTTGAGACCGCACGAGCGGAACTATCCCACACATGACTTAGAGTTGGCGGCAGTTGTCTTCGCCTTGAAAATCTGGCGCCACTATCTATATGGGGTGAACTTCGAGATTTTCACAGACCACAAGAGTTTGAAGTACATCTTTGATCAGAAGGAACTGAACATGAGGCAGCGTAGATGGCTCGAATTGCTGAAGGATTATGATTGCACGATCTCTTACCATCCCGGTAAGGGAAACGTGGTGGCTGATGCACTTAGCAGGAGAGCACATGCAGAGGGTACGGCGAACTGGCTATACACGTGGGATACGCTTGCAGCTTTGACCGATTGGCATCCTCAGGAGAGCGCATCCATTTCTACCACCGTGCCTCCACGATACAACAGTCTTTGGGATCGTATTGTAGAAGGCCAGAAGACTGATCCTTGGATTCATGATAGATACATGTGAACCCCTCAGGATCCGGGTACCCGTTTACGCCACAATTCGCAAAATTCCATTTATGACATCGCATTAAAAGCATAGTTTTTATGGGGAAAATTTTTCGCAATGAATATATTTGCAAGTGACATTCGACATTCACATAAACATTCATAACCACAAGTTCATAGAACAATTGTCATCAAAATCTCATTTCATTAACTTTCATATATTTTACATGTACAAAGTTTGACAGTACATACAGTATATCCCAAAAATTTGACTAAAGAAAAAATAAGCATATTACATTAATAACAGGACAAAAACTTGACACAAAAACACATACCTTCTAGTATAAACTCTATCTCTTGGAACCCTGTATAGCTACTGAACAACAGACTCCTTTCCTGCCATGCGTGCAAGGAAGAAAAGGAGTCACAATTGTGAATACAAACCCGTAGTTTAAAAATAAACAACAATTATTTATAATGTGCAAAAGAGAGCAAGTAGAAAGGTGGAATAACTACAATTTATATCTACTTGCGTAAGTAAAAAGATTTTCAACTGTTGGCATGTAGTTATCCTGTTCACCCTTTTTTTTTCCATTCTTCCCATATATATATTTATATAAAGTTTAGATGATAAACCCTAAACATATAATGATTTTCTGCGTCTTAAAGATCATGATTCTGGGTCTTGAAGATCATGTTGTGGAACTTGATGGCACATGTAAACGCTAATTTCTTGTCATTGAGATTATATCATGGTTTTCGATAATTGGACTGATATGATGATGATGGATTTGATCCTTATTTATTTACTCCTTCTAAGTTAGTGGATAGTCTGTGGTCTTGGTCTGTGTGTAACCTCACACTATGACTCTAAGGTATTTAAAAGTACCTTAGGGTTGGGGTGCCTCCGTAGGCATGCGGTGTTGTATAATGCATCCTAACTAAGTTCCCAACACGTCCACTAACTTATAGGGGTTTTTGAACCAGATTTAAGTCACTTCTAAATCAACTAAATTTTAATTGTGATTTCCTCTAAACCTTCACTGTAACTCTCTCAGATGTACTCTCAATGATGTAGATATAGATGTAGATACGCCATTTCGCAAGATATCATTCACAATTATATCGCACAAGATGTAAAAATACAGGGAAAATTTTTTCGCGACTATGACATTCATTCTCACCACATGACCACAAGTAAAAGAGACAGACATCACCAAAATTTCTTTTCATTAATATTCATATCCATTTACAACATGTACAAGCATATTCCATGTTACAACATATATCCCAAAATGTGACAAAAGAGATAGCATTTACATCATCATCTGTACAAAAACTAAGACAAAGTAAATCATACCGTCGGGTGTACACTATATCTCCTGGAAGCATGTATATACTGAGCGGCTACTAAACTGCAGGCTGTTTGCCTGCCACACACAATAGGAAGAAAAGGCGTCAGCGGTTGCTGGTACCTCCCAAAAACTTATATAAATAACAGGGCATTTATTATTTACAAAAGAAACAAGCAGAAAGGCGAGAGCAACTCAAATTAAGATTAAATTCTACTTACAATGAAAACGGTTTTTCAGGTTACTTGTAAGCATCTCAAATGTTCGTAATGCATTTCTAATGACTTTCCCCTGAACCCGGCATTTCCCATATGTAACATTATTTCGATAGCAGTTGCGTAATCATGAGTGTGTGAGGGGGAATGCATATATCATTTTCCTTAGAGATCATGTTGGTTAGTGAAATAAAGTTGAGATTGTAGAGATCTATTAATTTATTTAAATTCTTGGGTAGAGAGAATGGTCTTTTGATCTTAACTTCTCAATTCCTCAATCTTCAATGTTTCAGATATAACTCCAGATGTTGTAGATGTAGATATGGATGATCTAGATATAGAATCGCCAAGTCTGTTTGGCGAAGTAACTCAAGCGGTGAAGAAGCCTGCAAATGGCTCTTCCGTCTCGCCCTCTAGTTGGAAGGACGGTCCAATAGAGGGATAGGTCTACTCCCCTACTACGCCACTGAGACGGGTGAGAGAGACTCCCTAGAAAAGTCGCTCTAGAAAAACAGCCCGACTAGTACGGGCGGACGAGCTCGTACGTAAAAACTGAAAACCAAGGATCCCCCGCCTGGGTATCCTAAAACAGGGTCAGCGGAACTGGTCTAAAGTCAGGATCCCAACGAGGCGTTAAAACACTGCGAGCTCGCGTAAAAACCGTGTAAAAGATTGGAATCCTAGACCCGCGCACTTGGCGGCCGCTGCCCTAACTGAGCTTCCTATTCTTCCGCCCAGTTGAGGGTCACCGCGCCCTCGCACGGTCAGGTGTAAAAGTCACCATGACCGACACAATATTATATGTCACTAATACTTACTAACTCCCCGAGGTTCATTGGTTATATATTCATACCTCCATATCCTATATGATTGGATTTACAGCTCTAATGAAAACGATCCATACCATCATTAAGATAAGTCTATTTCATACGCAAGTTGCCACATCGGCAAGCTGCAGGAGTAGCACTATATGAATGTTGTAGAGATACCATTCTCGTTTAGGATGGATATTCATTAATTCTGATCAGAACTATCTTTGGGTAATATAGGTCATGTTTTCTAGAAGATGAGTCTAATTGAGCATGTGGATATAAGTTCCAATAATATTATCCAAAGTGTGCCGCATCATACCATTATGCATAAAGTTCATATATAGAACTATCGAAAATATATAGTTTATAATTTAAACTATAAACGTTTCCTTAGAATTAAAAAGATATATATGTAAATAGGAATTATACATATACAGGGTTCTCAGTTGAATTATTATTATTATTTTTATATACATAAGTCAGAGTTATTATTTATTTATCATTTATTATTTTTTTTACTAGGATGCACTCAATGCTCGGTAGTTTGAAATCATTTGAACATAAGATTTACCACTTGCATAGTAAACATGATTGTCTTTATTAATGGTTGAAGCATAATCTACTATCATTCTTCATTTAAATAACATATAACATTCTGAATCTTCATTGGGATAATTGAAAGTCAAAATTTTATTTAAACTAACAGAATGCTCTTCTTTAATTTGGCTTTGATATATAAGCATCTGTCACATTCTCAATAATCTCTTGTAAATAAATAGAAAAGTGCATATAACTATTCTTATTTATATAATAGTCAGTTACAGATAAGATTTATCATTTAACAAAAACCAGTTAAATTTATTACATAAAATTTATTTAAATAAACAAGCTGCTCTCTATAAATTTTCAAAATTTCTAACATCTAGCAGTCCCCCCTTAACATTTTAAAGAAGATGTTCAAAACATAAAATATTGTCACTAAAAGGATATCGTCACCAAGAATTTGATGGGTTGTCATCTAATGACCATGATAAGATTCTTAATATTTAAAACTACTAGTTATATTGAAACAACTGGAGATGGTCACATATGCATCGTAGTGCATAATCAATCAAATATGTTCATGATTCCCAGATTCAAGGTCTTTAGTGAACTCTATACATTGTTGTAGAAATTTTTAATTATTTTTTTTTATATAAGATCAATATCTTCAGATAACCTCTTCAACCTCAAAGCAATCCAGACACCTCAGACTTAGTAGTAATTATGGTTTCCTGCTATATAAATTATTCTTTCTTTTTTTTTTTTTTTGGCCAGACAATATATGTAAAATTTAATATGACTGCTTCAATAAACAGAATATTTCCAGATTCACAGACAATTTATGGAAAAGACCCATCGAGATCAACAAAAGCAAGCTAGCATAACATGCAAAACAACAAGTAGAGGGCTTATAATTTCACATATGTATGGCAGCAATAAGTAAGGGAAGAGGATGGTACCTATTGATAAAAAGAAAAGGTAGAATCAGATCTTGATGTTGCATGCAAGGCAGGAATTTGCAGTAGCAGCCATCGGCTTGAGGAGATGGGGAGTAGCAGTTCCAGGGGATTCTTTTTTTTTTCTCGGTGGAATTGGGGGAGAAATGGGGAAAGGAAATAGGGTTTTGTGGGGATATTTATAAGGGAATTGAGGTGCTCTTATGTGGACAAGTGGAGGTAACTATAGCCCAAGTGGGAAGAGAAAGAGTCAAGAGAGAGAATGAATGCCGACTGTTGTCAGCAAAACCAAAAATGTTGTTTTTTTTAAACAGAAGTCTGCTACAAGTTGTTACTTATATTTTTTTAAATTAATATTATATATATTTCGTTTCATTATTACGTTAAAATTGTCCGTATGTGCACATCGAGCTTCGGATTTTGACGCACAATTATCTCGTTTTGACCGTCTCGGAATGACGATCGATTTGAGTATAATATTGATACACTTTCGGTTGGGTTTTGAACCCCCGAATTTTCGGATACGGATTTTGTTTAAGGTTAAATTTTATGATTTAAAAATATCAAACGACCTCCGATTGACGAACGGTCGATTCCGTTGGTCTTGTATTGTCGAATCGGATCTAATGACGGTCTCGGTTCGTTTCACGGTTTCCGAATTTGCGTCGCGGCTTTTCACGGCACGCATTACGAAGGGACCGATTTTTGGTCGATTTCGTCCGAACGACTTTTGATTCATTATTGATTGATCGTTTTAGGTTGTTTAGTATTGACCGACAACGTTTTTGAGTTCATTAGACCCAAAATCGGACGACTTCGGGTTTGATTGGATTCCGGATGTTACAGGTTTCTTATTATCCATTCCGATTATTAAAGAAGCCAAACCTATGGTGAAGCTTTCTGCTCAACGATCCTTGAGCTCCTCTCCTCCCGTTCCCTATTGCGGAGTGTTTTAAGACTATGATTGAACCTCCCACCTCAGAAATGAAACAATCTTGGATTTCCTTTCCATTAATCACTCTGTTTCAGTGGAGTTGATGAAGGATCCATTGCAAACTTCAGGCTATGGTGGGGGATGATTTTGCCCAACGAAACAAGCTGAAACAGTGGTACCAGGTTCCTCGGTTACGAGCTTCCAAAGTACCTCTAGCCGAGGGCGGTTGAATGGGAAATGAGTGAAACAGTACCACACAAGATGAAAGCACCATTGTGTTAACTTGGCTTCGTCAACAAGCTTTAGCAAACAGAATTCAAAGCAGTTACATTAAAAGAAGACGATCATAGCTAGCTTTATAGGGGTAGTGTCGGTGTCGAAAACATCGACAATTAGTAAATGAATGTACTTAATTGAAACGTGAGCGGTCTGGATGACCCAGAAATTGAAGATCTATCGGGTCTTTATTGCGGTCCTAGTTTTGCAACATTATTCTAGTTTAGGAAACCAAACTTCATGGTTGGTATTCTGCACTTTGGAATTCACTGGGAGTCAATTTTAAAAATAATATTCAATGCTGTTACTGCTGTTGGGGCCTCAAGGGGTACGGTTATCGATTGGAAGGACTCATGCTCCCCCCTTCGTTCCAATGAGAAGGGAAGATTTGTTCAAAGAGCTCGTCTAAAATGATGAATGTCGAGGTGGCGTCTCGTGAGCGACGCCGGAGGCGTGGGGGGTTGTACAAATCGTCGAGAAAGCACCCGCTGGGGTTACCCTTTGGCCGTGGATGCTTCCGTTGCGGTGCTCTGGACCACTGGGTGCGGGTGTCAGTGTTCGGAAATGCGGTCCTGCGGCCACATATGTGGCCACATATGCGTATTCGGTCAATTGACCGAAGCGCATATGCCATATGCGGCAATATGCGGTCAAACCGCATATGCGGTTTGACTATGCGGTATATGCGGCCGCATATCTGAACAAGAGTTTTTCATATATGATTCATGCGTCTTTTTTGTTTAATTCATAACATGTTGATGACACGTTAACTCGATTTTTTTCTATCAACTCTTATATTATCATTTGCATTGATGCATCTTTTCATTATTCTCGTATATGGTGCATTTGTGAATATAATCTAAGATATTTTTTTCATATCCAAATTTTCCCATTATTCCGAACACTTATTAATTAATTGTTGATTACCTTTTGAATTTTCTATCTAATGAAACTCTTTCTTTCTCTTTCGAGTAAAATATGAAATAGTTGACTAACAGTCCGGCACTTTACGTTTTTGTGTTTATAATAGATAACTCTTTCTTTCTCTTTCGAGTAAAAATATGAAATAGTTGACTAACAGTCCGGCACTTTACGTTTTTGTGTTTATAATAGATTTTATATTCAAATATAATTTTATCTATATTTATGTCAACAAGTTTTGTCGCTTGGAGATTCATATAAATGTATTATTTTGGATGTTTGATTCGTATACCTATGATTATTCTTTAGCTTCTATTTTCTATATGATATATATATGCATTAAAGATTTTCTTATAGAATTCGTTGTTACCTATTGAATCCAAATTTGTGTGTATATATATGCATTAATTCAAAAATATACACTAAAGAACAATCAACTTGTAATATCATGCTTGTATACTTATTAATTATATTATCTTATGTGAAATTTTTTTATTTTGGATTTTGTTAGAACTTCAAAAATTTTATATAATCACATTTTATTATTGTATTTTTTAATATTTTAAATTAAAATATTATAAACCGCATATACTTTTGCATACTCCTCCGCATATTCGCTTACTCGCTTTAGACAACATCACCGAACGAATACCGCATTTCTGAACCTTGGCGGATGTGTGAGGAGCCGAGGCGTTGTTTCTCTTGCAGGTGTTTTGGCCATTCACGCCAAAACTGTCCGGCGGAAGTTTCCACCACCTCCGTGCTTATCGGTGGGGGGGGGGTGCGCTCTTCCTGCTCCCTCGGACGTGGGGCACATTTCCGAGGTCGCTTTCGCGGGGGATGTCGCCCAGCTTTCTCCCTGGAGTGCGATGGCGAGGGGGCTTCGGGAGTCTGAGGCGAGGGCTTTGCTGAGTGGCTCAGTGGGTGGTTCCTTATAGTTGAGGCGGCGTCGACCTGTGCTTTGGGATGTTGCCGTGGTCTCGGGTGCGGTGGAGAGAATTAAAGTTAGGGGACTGCCTGTGCAAGCAAGGTCGCTGCGTGGTGTATCTGTGCTGTTGCAAGGCGTGGTCGACGTGGTGAAGGTTGAGAGCTCTGGTTGCCAACCCGATCAGTCCCTGGACATCGTTCTTCGGGTGCGACGGGTTGGGGCTGAGCGGCTGGGGTGGTGGAAGGTGGGATTCGAGGGCCAGAGGCTGCCACTCGAGTTGTTGGCTGCGGTCGGGTGGGGCGTCAGAGTGTTCTGATGGTTACCGACGGCGGAAGGTCCGTGTGGAGGAGTCTATGCCTGGCGGGGGGGGGGGGGTGCTGTGGTGGAGCTTCAGCAGCAAGGGCCGCCTCGTTCTTCGGTGCCGGAGAAGCCGACAGAAGGGGATTGCTGTCCGAGGTTGGCACCTTTTTCGGAGGAGACGATCTGGTTCGGCGCAGTATCCGCGGCGTGAGCTTCGAGGTTGGCGTCTCTGCGCTGCCTTGGCATCTAGCGTTTGGAGGAGACGCTACTTCCAAGGAGGGGGGTCACTTTGGTTCCTCCTTGGGTTGCGGAGCGGGCTTCTGGTGCGGGTTCGGAGCGGATCCGGGTATTTAGAACGGGGGCCTTGTCGGATGTTCGGGCACACGAGGCCGGGACGCTTCCGGGTCGTGATCCGAGGGGTCTTGAGGGAGCCCTATCGGGGTCTTTGTCGGGTGGGTCTCCGGGCGAGTCTCTTGGGGAGCATGTGGTGGAGGAGTTTGGTGGGGAGGAGGGGTTCGGGATGCGGGTAGTGTAGGGTTGGGCGATGGAGGGGGGTGCACCAACCTCGGGTTTGGTGGTTCGGAGGGGGGGTGACTCGGTGGGAGTGGGGGATTGTGTCGCTTCTCAGTGGAGGGTGGGGAGGGCTTCTGATCCGGCGCTGGTGGAGTCCGGTCAAGTCGGGTGTTGGGGCTGCTGGCTCTGACGGGTCTTCTCTTCCGGTTGTGTTCGACGTTGGTGGAGTGGCTGGCGGGAGGGAGTTCGAGGTTTCGATCCGGGAGGGGTAGGGGTCGTGGCGGCGACGTCTTGGGCTGGGCTTATGAGAGGCGGGGCTCGCGGAGGAAGTCAGGGAAGTTGAGGAGGGCTTTACTGCGGGCCTCCTTGGCGGCGGAGTCTCCTGCGGGGATGACGTGCCTGGCTGACGGCCCGTGGTTGGTTCGGAACAGGTTTGCTGCTTTGGACAGGGATTTTGTTCGACGATTAGGGGTCATTCCCCCAAAGAAGATGGAATTTTAGGTTGTTAATTGGAGATGTTGTCTGTGAATGCGAGGAGATTGGGCCGCCCCAATAAAAGGCTTTGGTTGCGGAATCTGGTCATGGAAGTAGGTGCGGATATCTTCTTGATTCAAGAGACGAAGTTGCAGGGCTTGGATGAGAGGTTGCGGCGTGAGTTGAGCAGGGGGGAGGTGTTCTCCCTTGCTGACAGGGGGGCCGTGGGTGCCTCTGGTGGTCTGCTATCGGGCTGGTGGTCTGTCTCCTTTGATCTGTTGGGGACTTCGTGCTCGTCGTTCTCTCTGCCGGTGAAGCTGCTGCGGAGGGTGGATGGTGTGCACGTGTCGGTCACTAATGTTTATGACCCGTGTCGACGGGAGGACGGCTCCTTGGCGGAGCGGTTACAGTGACGGACGTTGGGGGTGGAATTTGGCTTTTCGATGGTGACCTGAACGTCACTTTGTTCCCGGGACGACAGGCCTGGAGGAGCCGGTTGAAGAGTTCAGGCAGGCGTATAGATCCTTGGGACTATCTGTTGTTGACGCGGCTGTGTGCAAGTTCACTTGGAGGAATGTTAGGTCGAGATCCAGGCTTGACAGGTTCCTGATGTCAGTGGAGGTGGGTGAGGCTTTCCTGCCAGCGAGGGTTGGGCACTCCCAAGGACGTTTTCTGATAACACCCCTATTATTTGGTTCTCCGGGGAGGAGCGGTCGGGGCGATTGTTCTTTCGGTTTGAGAAGAAGTGGTTGTTGGAGGAGGGCTTCCGGGAGATGGTGGTTGATCATTGGAGGGGATGTGAGGTGTTGGGATCCACCGTGTCGCGGTTCGCGGCTAGGTTGGAGTCGCTGAGACGTTTGCTGCTGTCGTATGGGAGGGAGGTTGTTAGGCGCCGGAAGGTGGTTAGGGCTGAGGCAGAGGCGGGGATTAGCTGGTTGGATGGGGTGGATGATGAGCGGGGGATGTCTTCTGAGGAGGTGATTGAGAGGGATGCATTCTTGGAGGTGGATTTGCTGGAGGACAGAAAAGAAAAGGTTCATTGGCGCAGAGAGCGAAGCAGAAGTGGCTGAGGGAAGGTGATGCGAACACTCGCTTCTTTCATTCCATGATGTCCGGACGAAGGAGGAGTTTCATACACGAGTTGGAAGTTGGAGGGGTGAGGGTGTCGGGGGAGAGGAACATTGGTGGCACCATGTGGGAGTTTTCGCGAGGGCCTCGCGGAGCTTGCAAGTGGGCAGTGGTTGGGGGTGGACGGGTTTGGGCGTTGGCTCTTTAAGTGGGCCCCTGACCGATTCGCTGGTGGCACCTTTTTCTGAGGACAGAGCCGTTTGGACCTTGAATACGGACAAGGCTCCTGGTCCAGACGGCTTTTCCATATCCGTCTACCGGGAGTTCTGGGTTTTGCTAAGGGATGTCATTTTGGAGGTCATGGATGAATTCAAGGGTGGCAACGTGGGTTTTGAGAAAATTAACAGGGCTTTGATTTTTCTGCTGTCGAAGAAGGAGACCCCCGTGGGGGTGGATGACTTCAGGCCTATCTCGATTTCTCATGGCATATGTCTCATTATCGCCAAGGTGTTGGCGAACATGCTTAAGGCTGTGCTGAGCTTGGTGGTGTTACCTGCACACTCCGCTTTCATTCCGGGGTGCTGTATGGCGGATGGAATTATGACGGCTTCAGAGATTTGCCTTGAGTGGAAGAGATCCAGAAAGAAGGGGGTAGTGTGGAAGATAGACTTCTCTAAGGCCTACGATTGTGTCAATTGGAAGTTCCTGTGGGTCTCCTTACAGAGGAGGGGGTTTCTGGAAGAGTGGATTCGGTGGATCAAGAGATGTGTCACTACCTGCTCGTGCTCTATCTTGGTCAATGGCAGGTCGGAGGGAGGGTTGTTTCAGTCGCAGAGGGGAGTAAGACAGGGATGCCCGTTGGCTCCTTTGCTTTTTGTCGTGGTGGTGGACTGTCTTGCGGTTCTGTTTCAGCGTGGGGGACATCTCTGTACCTGTGTTGCAGTATGCGGACGATACGCTGGTCTTCCCGGGGACGAAGGAGAATATAATAATGTGGTTGCTCTGGTGGATGTGTTTGGCTGCTTATTGGGTTTGCAGATAAACAGGCAGAAGTCGGTGCTGGTTCCGATGTGGATGGACGATGAGGAGGGCGACATGCTCGCTGGGTCGACAGGGTGCCCCCTGGGGCGGCTGCCGATCTCCTATCTGGGGCTCCCTCTGGTGGTTGATAGGCTGAGGAAGGCCGATTGGGACTATGTTCTTCGGAGACTGGAGGAGCTGCTGGAGAGATGGAGACGACTACTTTGTCCAAGGGTGGGAAGCTTATCTTGCTTAAGCACGTTCTTTCATCCATCCCGGTTTTTTTCTTCTCAACGAGGTTGATGCCTGTCGGGGTTCGAAGGAAGGTGGAAGCTTTGATGAGGTCTTTCTTTTGGTCAGATGGGAGGTAAGCGGCGAGGGTTTTGCACCTGGTGGCCTGGGAGGATCTTGCCGTGCCGATTGCTGAGGGGGGCCTGGGTGTCCGGGATGTGGAGACGATGAATAAGGCTTTGCTTGCCAAATGGGTGCTGTAGATTTGGGGTTCCTCGGAGTCCTTGGTCTATAGGATTCTGAGGAGGATTTTCAAAGTCACAAGTGTGTTGGTGGTCGGGAGAAAGCGTGGTGAGTCGTCGTTGTGGATAGGGATCGGGGCCGTGCTGCCGGAGCTCAGATCTTTCCTTAGGCCGACGATGGGAAATGGCAAGCGTTTCTGGTTCTGGCAGGATAACTGGACGGGGGAGGGGGAGCTGGGATGCCGCTTCCCAAGGTTGATGGCCTTGGCAGTTGACAGGGCGGCTCGGCTGGTGGAGGTCGTGGACTCGGGGTCGTGGGCTCCGACGTTCCGCTCGGTTCTGTCCGATCTACATTTGGATAAGTTCTTGTGGTTGCTGTCGGAGATTCCCACGCCTGCGGAGATGTCTGGGGAGGTAGACCATTTTGAGTTGGCGGAGGGAAGGTTCTTGGTAAAGAAAGCCTATCGAAAGATACGGGGAGGTGGAGTTGGGCGTGATGAGGACCTTTGTGCCGATACCAAGGTAATTTGGGCGGCCAAAATCCCTACTCGGGTTAAGGTGTTCCTTTGGTCCCTAAGGAGAAACCGTCTGTGCGACATGGTAAGGAGGGGGAGGCTGTTGGGGGTGGAAGATATGACATGTGATAGATGCCAGGAGTGTCTGGAGGACGCGGAGCACATTTTCTTCGGTTGCAGGTTTTCTGCACAGGTTTGGGATTCGTTGGGGCTGACTTGGGTCCAGGCTTCCGGCTTGGAGAGTTTTTGGAGATCTATTCGATCGTTGGGTCTCGGGTCCTCTGACGATGTTTCGGGGCCTTTTGCCGTTCTGTGGGCAATTTGGCTTGGCAGGAATGATTGCGTATTCAAGGGTCATCGGTTTATGAGAATGTGCTCGCAGACTGTAATGCTTTGTACAACTTCTGGATATCTAACTGATGTATCTTCCAACTATTAATGAAAGTTTTGGTGTGGTGACTCCCACCTTGGGAGGGCTCCTCCGTGTTTTTATTCAAAAAATGAACTTGTCTAAAAGATAGGATCAATGACTATTGTGGCGATTTCTTATGTTTACGATCCTATGTTGCTAGCATAACGGATTGATTTTTGGTTAGTATTAAGACATGTACTTGGAAGATATCCAGATCTTGCTTAGCTTATTGGCGGATATTTTAAAGTGTCTCTTTTTTCTATGGATCGATCTCATCTCAGGGAGTACAAGACCCTGGTTGATGGATAAGCTTCAGTTGGAGGTTATTGACATGTCAGATACCTGTTTCACTTGGAGGAACTCTTGTTCCGATTCAAGGATTGATCACTTCCTTGCTTAATCATAACCGAGGTCCCGCTTGGATCATACCCATTTGATTTAGGGCTCGAGGGAGAATGCTAATCCTCGTTCCTTCTTCTGTTTTGAGAAGTCTTGGTTGTTGGAAGACAACTTCAGAGATCTAGTGTCCGAACACTGGTCTAGTACAGAATGTACTGGCTTTGCTGCAATGCGTATGACCGAAAAACTATAATCTTCGAATAACAGATTGTTTGCATACAAGGAGACCCGAGAGCAGAAAGTTGCATGACACACAACATTTGGAAATGAAGTTATGAGGTTAGACATTTTAGAAAACTCCAGAAATTCAACTTCATTCAATTTGCGGGAAAGAATGTCTTTGCAAAAAACAATTGCTGGCTGAGGACGAAAAAAACGATCGGTCCAATGGCGGTAGAGATCTATGCAGACTTGGATTAAGGAGGGGATGCAAACATCAAGTTTTCCACAAAGTTGCCTGTGGTAGGTATAGATACAATTTGATCAAATATGTATTGGTAAATAGAAGACAAGTGGAAGGAAATTGAAAGATAGGGAGAGCCCTTGTAGATCACTTCCATGATTTTTCTTGTAGAGCTGATGACAGACTGTGGAGGTACACGGTTCAGGGGGCTATACCCATAGACGACCCACTCTCTGATGACTTGGTGAGAGGAATCATGGTAGAAGTAAAGGTTGCGGTTGGGTGACTCAACGCTGATGGAGCACCTGGTCCGATGGCTTCCCAGTATTTTTTTATGGGAGTTTTGGGGGGTGGTGGGTACGGAGGTGAAGATGTGGTAGAGGAGTTTATGAGGGGAAATTTTGATTATTGGATTTGGATTAAGTTCAATTCTATGACAGATTATTCAATTATTCTCATCCTTTATAACATAATTTTGTAGCTTAAACCTTGATCTAATTTTGAGTCAAATCCTTCACAAACCATAATCTTTTTATTTTCCAAAACAAGATGTTATAGCCTAGTTAGTGTTCTATAAGTTGGATCCATCTTATCGATCAGTGCAAACTATAGTTATTGATAATGATGACCATGCATCACAAGTCATATAGATGAGCATGATGAACTAGAGGTAAGAGCCACAGATGATGTTTTTTTAATAAGATGAAAGTTGGTCTTTCATGCCGTGCATTAACATCAATAAGGTCATTGATATCTGGTGTGTTTCACTCTGGAGGTACATACCCCATGATATCTCCTCTACGAGAAGGTGTCATCTCTCTTAAGGACAGCACATGGGAGTGCCCATACATTGATCTCTAAAACGAACATCTCACAGGAGCTTCGGTAATTGGGTTAACTCCCATTGGATCTTTTAAAATAATCGTGTACTGGAGGCCACAAATAAAGGAGGATGGGAACAATAATCTTACCCATTCCACCTGGACAAACATCAATCTCGTCCCTACCACATGAATGGATATGGATTACATCCCTTCCATAATGACGAACATAGGTCTTTCTGGAGAAATCAATCAATAATTTAGCCAAAATTCTATTCATCTGCTCATTTTCTGACAATTAAGGGAATTATAGAGATTTTCGATAAAGGTAATATAGTTGGCAGAAGAAATAGGTGAGAAAGAAAATTATGGAGATTTCTTAGTTATTTGCATTCAGGAAGCCTGGATGTTGGATATTCATTGCTGCTATGATTCAACCTAAACATTCAATAATTTTATTGTCTGAACTTCAATTGGCTAAACACAACAATGATAGAGAATAGGAAGATTTTTAGTGACATCAGACCTTGATGGCTTTGATAAGATAAGATAAAGCAATCATTGAAACTATTGGTTCAGTTTTTTTAATTTGCAACTGCATACTGTATAAAGACCTATCATCTTTAAAACATGAATTTGGAGCTAAGAATTTGATATTGATTCGGATGGCAGCAAGAGAGCTTTAGATTATACACAAGATGTAGTATGGAATCTGGATATGGTGCATGTAGGGCAACAAGGAGGGAGGAATTGTACCTATTTGGAACTCAAGTTTTGGAGGTCCAACATTGCATGCAAGAGCAACTCCACTATCAAATAGTAGAGCATAACAGCTGGCTCTGACTGGAAGGAGCTCCAGAGGTCTGTTGGGCAGATAGGCAGGAGGGAAGGGGCTGCAGTTGCTTGAAATTTCCCCCAACTGCTAGATGGAGAAATTAGTTGCAGAAGAGGGAGCTTCCAGCAGCTTCTTAGGCTGGAAATTGGAAAGAAATGGGCAGAAAATAATGGAAAATGGCTGATATTTATAAGGAGCAAGTGAAGCTTAGTTGATTTCCAAATGGAGTCCCAAGAAAGCCAAGTGGGAATAAATTAGGAAGGCCAAGTGTTGCTGAAAAATAAGAGCCAACTGTGGTTTCATGCAGTCTCTTTTATTTTGCATACAAAAGTTGATTGTATTCACGTCTCGAGCTTCGGATTTCGACGTGCAGTATCTCGTCTTAATCATTTCTAAACGAAGATTAATATGAGTATAATATTCATATATTTTCGATCGGGTTTGAATCTCCGAACTTTTCGAGATACAATTTTTGATTTGGGGTTAAATTTTGCGATTTTAAAATATCAAACGATCTCCGATTGACGAACGGTCAATTCCGTTGATCTTATTTCATTAAATTGGATTTTCTGACGGTCTCGATTTGTTTCGCGGTTTTGAATTTGCTTCGCAATTTTTCCGCGGCACACATTACGATGCGACTGATTTTCAGTCGATTTCGCCCGGTTGACTTTTGATATACGATCAATTGGTCGATTTATACTATTTAATATTAATTGGCAACTTTATTGGTTTAATTGGGCCCTAATCAGGTCGGGTTCGGGTTTAATTAGACTCGGATGTTACAGTGAGTAGCAAAAAAACACTCATGATGACTTTGGGCGTGAGCTTGTCATAACCAGGAGAACATGCTACAGATCCAAATAAACGAGATGTGAGGGAGAATAGATCCTTCCTAGGAAACACAATCGAGAAAGGGATCTTTTCTCTCAAAACAGAGGAAGACATGCGGCTCACTAAGTAAAAAGCAATGCGATCCACAACACCCCAGTAAGCATGAGGAGCACGATTTTGAATCAACTGGGTTCTGGTTACATCGAGTAAGTGACAATGTTTGCGCTCGGCAACACAGTTCTGCTGAAATGTATGGGCACACGAGGTCTGGTGTACAATGTCAAGATACATGAGAAACTCAGAAAGCTGTAGGGTGCAAACCTCTAAGGCATTATCATAACACAGATATTTGGCATTGACATAAAAACATTCTTTATCTCATTAATGAATGAATTGATAACATACCTAGCCTTAAACTTATTCTTCAATAATACTTGGGGAAGTCTTCAAATATGTTGAAATCATATAATATCATTCATATGTGTCTGCCTGGGTTGCTCCATGAAGTAGCTCACCTTACATACAATAAAGGATATGTCTAGCCTGGTCATAGTAGCATAAAGTACCTTCCCAACAAGCTCTCTGTATCTCCTCTTGTCTACCTCATCAGTGTCATCATCTTATAGTCTCATGCTCAGATCCATTGGGGTAGTAGAATGCTTGCATCTTGTCATACATGTCTCTAGTAGAAGATCATTCACAAACTTCCTCTGGATCATCACAAGACCACGCTGGTTCATGGTGAACTCTAATATGAGGACGTAACGTAGACGTCAGAGATCCATAGTCACAAACTGCTGACCAAGGAATTCCTTAGCATCCTGAATACCCTGCTCATCATCACCAATGATAATTATGTCATCAACATAATCCAGAATGGCAACTGTATCTCTCTGTGCCATCTGAACATATAGTGTATGATCTGCAATGGACCACACAAACCCCTAGTGCTCTATCAACTCTGAGAGCTTATGGTACCAAGCTCTTGGACTCTACTTCAGGTCATAAATTGCCTTGTGGATCCTGCACTCCTTTTGAGACTCTCCTCAGTAGGGATGTCAGCGGGTCGGGTTTGGGGTGAATATCAATATTCCCAAACTCGTACCCATTTATAAAATCACCACTCATACTCGTCCATTTATTAAACGGATATTTTCTATCAGGTACCCATTTACCCGACGAATACATGAGTACCCAATAGGCACTCACATATTCGACATAATAAAATTTATGTTGTTCGTAAATGTACATAAAATTTTCATATGTAGATTAAACATAGGGAGATCATGTAATATGGTATTACTCAAAGATGTGTAATGTGCAGGGAGTATTAAAGATATAGATATTAGGTGTTTAACTCTTTCGGTTGATAATTTTTATTTATTAAAGATATAAAAAGGTAGTTAAATATGAATAAATGGATGGAAAGGAGAAAATCAAATTGGATTTTTATATATGTTGATTAATAACTTTTAGATATGAAGTGGTTTTGATGAGTATGACTTAAATATAACATACATATCTATCTATCTATATATATTATTTTGGTTTGGGGCATGTTCGGTTTCGGGTTCCACAAGGCAATTCCAACCCCATAACCATACCCGAATGGGTAGTAAATTGGAAACCCAAGTCCATCCATAATTAAATGGGACGGGTTTCGGGTTCTTAAATGGGACGGGTTTGGATCGGGTACCTAATGGGTATACCCAGATAGACATCCCTACCCTCAATAGCATATCCTGGTGGTTGTTGCGTGTATACCTCCTCCTGTAGATCTCTATACAGAAAAGCATTCTTTACATCAAGTTGGTAAAGCGACTGATCCGGAGTCACATCAACTGATAGGAGATTGTGCAAGATCGAATGTCTAGCCACCAATGAGAAGGTAAACTGGTAATCCACCCCATACGTCTAGGTGAACCCTCGAGTTACGAGCCTCGCCTTGTAGCGATCCACACTACCATATGCTTGTTGCTTCACCGTAAAGATCCATTTGCATCCTACAACAAATGCACCTGGGGGAGCAGAAACAATGCTCCTTGTACCATGAGACTTTGCGAGTTTTGGGATGTTGTGCTGGCTAAGAGAGGGCGAGGAAGGCCCAAGAAGTGTTGGAATGGGACTATACGAAGGGATCTTAGTTTTTTGGATCTAAGCCCGAAAATGTCCCAAGATAGATCTGAATGGAGGCAAAGAATCCATGTAGCCGACCCTAGTTAATGTGGGAAAAGGCTTTGTTGTTGTTGTTGTAAGGTGTTCTACACTGTACCTTGATGACTGATGGGTCATTAAGGCTTTGGCTAATCATTAACCTTATTGTCTAGAGGAATCTGATGGTGGTAAAGTTGATGTATGTAGCATGATTAATGGGATTGATTGCTACTGGGAACAATGGATTTTATACATTTTATTATTGCTTTTCGTTCCTTTTACCAAAATAGTCGACGAAGGACAAAGATAATTGTTTATGATCCGTTGACATCAGTCGTGGCTGATGTGCTTAAAAACCAGTTGAATGTTAATATATCTTGTCAGGTATGTGCAGTTGGCCTTATTGGTGGGAATCTTGGTAGATGTACCTGGGGCATCTGAAGTTATGAAGGCTTAAAAAATGACCAGTTGGAAGGGATCTTTCTGTTGGACTTGAGTGAGTCATCAAATACTATACCCTTATATGTGGCACTATCCATGGTGGTGCGAATCCTAGAGAAGATATTCACATGGATGAAAGATGCTTGTTACCAAACACTGTTCTCCTTAATGGTTAATTGAAAGCTTGGCCGTGGTTTGGTATAGTTGGTGTTGGGGGATGAGATAGGCATATCGTTTGGCACCAATAGTCGGACCGAATATTGATTGAATACTGATTGTTCAGTCGGTTACCTCGCACACCTCATAGTCCGAATATTGCAACAATGGGCACCGTTGCTTTCACAGTGGATGAAAGGAGTTTTGTGATTGTCACTTTTCAAGTTTGTGATGATTTCTTGATGACTTGGTTTAGGTTTTCTCTGTTGGGAAGATGACCATTTTTCACTAGTTTGGGTTGTGAACTACATTTATTTTATTGAATCGGGATTCTTGGTGGAGGCTTAGAATAACACTAGTCACATTTTTTTGGATGATTTCAGCTTTGAAGTTTGACATTTAAAATCTGATTTTGATCCTTTTGACTTGTCACCAAGTAGAGGAGAAAACAACTTCCTTATTACAATGGAGAAAGTCGGAGGCAGGAAGCATGACCTTTGGTTGGATCTTGTACTTGTGGAGAGACTTGCGGTGCATGAGCTCGATGAGGACAAGGGGGAGGGGGCCGTCAGTGTATAAGAGGATGTGGAAGATTAAGTTGTGTACATGGAGCCAGAAGTCATGCATGTCTGTTGTGTAACTAAATCATACTGCCTCCCCCTGCGTGAGGCTCTTCTTCAATGGCCTCAACTTCAAAGATCTCATGGTATGGCAATGTCTTTGGCAAGAGTAGAGAGGTTAGCTGGTTGGTTGATATTTTTACATAGTTAGGACTGCTCTCTCCTTGTCACTAGATGCCTAATTCATTAAAAGACTTACATGGGATGGCGCTTCTTTTTCTTCTTCAGTTTTGGCCTTGGCTAATATGTTGTTTGCATTGGCTGCAACTGTAATTTGGTCATGTGCCATAGTTTGGATGTTGATAGGGAGATGTTGGTGAAGAGATTGGAAAGAGAAATGCCAGACTATTCTCTTTGAAGAGGTTATTATTTCTCTAATCTATGCCATTTTGATGTTGGTTCTGGCTTAACATCTTGTTGTTTATAATGTCGTAGAAGGTGGAGGCAAGGGTTGATGCTACAATACAGTGTTTCCATTTGGAATGGTGCCCAATTCATAGTGCCTATCATGTAGTTGGTGGCTTGGGAGGATGCATGCAAGCCTGTGCAGCGGGGTCTGACTGCCCTTCACTTGCACAGACTCATTGATGTTTTGTTATCAAAGTGTGTAATGTTTATGGAAAAAGAGAAGCTATTAGAGGGGGTGCTTGTTGTTATGAAGAATTTTGAGTTAGAAAGTTGGAGGTTCTTTCCCAAGGGTGCTTCTGCATTAGGAGGTTTCTTTTATTGTACTGATGGTTGCTTCCTATTTCTCCTGTAGTGGGTTTTTTGATTTTCTAACAATTAGGCTTGATTTACTTCATTGGCCAATATGCTTACATATGTTATCCCTTACTTTTTGAGTCGAAGGATGCCACGGTTGTAAAATGCTACGAATGGTCATTTTGGTGAAGATTGTGTGTGCTGTGTGCCATCAGTAGTAAGAAACCTCACCGAATAGGATTTCTTTGATGAGTTGATGTATAGTTGGGAATGGTTTTCACAGAAAATCTGTAGTTGCTGCCCACGGGAAGTTCGTTGACTTCAAGTTGCTTGAGCTCTATTGTTGAGATTTTTCCCGAATAGTCTGGAGGTGTATGGGTTAATTCCTTTCTGGGATCCTTCCACTACTGAGACTTTGTGGGATGTTTTCAGTTTCTGATATGGTGGTCCTGTTGTCTGTAAGAGTGATGAAATAAGACATTTTTCGGTCTTTGGTGTAATGTGATGGGTGACAGAATGAATTATTTTGTGTTTTCTTTAATATGTTATGGAAATCAGTATAGAGCATGCTTTATTTTTAAATTTTCAAAATTTTTAAACATTCCCATTTTCCCTTTTTCAATTATCATACAGCCGGAGTGTTCAATTCTACTAGAAACACTGGAAAAGTCTTCATGTAATCCAGAGATTTCAAATGTAATCATCAAGAGCCTCCATCGGATTCTGCAGCTTACAGTTGAACAAACAACTGCTACTTTTGCAGCTGTTAATGCTGTTGCTCGAGTCCTAAATGTTGCCTGCACTATGGCCAAGGAATGCATGAAAAAACAGTGCTGATCCAGGATAAAGGAAAAAAGTTTGATTCTGAACTCCAACCTAGACCTCATGATTCAGGATCTTCTAGCAGTTCCCAGAAAGTCATTGAATGCTTGATGTCCTCTTTGGAGCTCTTCAAAGAATATTTCTCTACATCTGAAAATGCAAAAAAAATGATTTTGCAGAACTCTGCATGCATTGATTGCTTGTTTGAGCTGTTTTGGGAAAAGAGAGTAAGGGAACGTCTTTTGGATCATATTCTGCAACTTTTGAAGGTTTGTTTATGCCTATTTTTATTAGTATCGTACTGTTTTGGTTGATTGATGTGGCTTATACTGTTGCAATATTCGCAGCTGCCACCATCATATGCAGATAGGAGTGCGTTGCTGTACTTATGTTCTAAATTTTTAGAAACATTTACATGTGGAAAGGAGAACGAAGACTTCATTGAGCTGTCCATTGATCTTTTGATTGGCATGAGGGATGTTCTCCATATTGATCAGAGAGTAGGTTTAACTTTAAATTATCTCAAATTAAATATTATTTCTCATATTAAATATCTCCCAGTAATTTTAATTTGTTTGACTGAAACAATCCACTCTTTTCTCTAATCAATAAACTTGCAAACTTCAGTTTTACCAGGATTTGTTTCGTGATGGTGAGTGCTTTCTGCATGTTGTTTCCTTGCTGAATGGCATGGCAGATGAGAAGATTGGGGAACAGTTGGTCCTCAATGTTCTTCAGACACTTACCTTACTACTATCTGGAAATGATAACTCAAAGGTATGCCGTTGACTTTTATACTCCTTGAAACATTTTCTAAAATGTCAAGTTGCTTGTGTTTTTGTTGTTGCTGTTAATGGTGTATTTTCCACATTGTTATTTTGTGTCTGAAATGGCGAATAACTTATTATATAACGTGGACATGAAAGATACTTTTGATCAATGATTACTTTTCGAGAAATGGTAAGATTACTAATTGTAGAATGCAAAGATTGAGGCTTGCACTCAAGGTTTGAAAAAACGAAAGGCAGAACGAGGCGTTTTCCCTGGAAGCGAGGCGAGGCGTAGCCTCGAGGCGGTCGAGGCGTAAGCCTCAGTTTTGTATAGAAAAATAAATATAAAATATATAATACATATATTTATTGATGAAATAATATAATCTGACAAACATATAGTATATAACAATGTAATATATGATGATATTATGAAGATAAGAACGTGAAAAAAGGATATATCAATGACTCAATGCCATAAACCTTTCTAAATTTCTACCTAATCAAACGAAAATCATTGGTTATAACTTATAACTATCACTAAAAAAATATTTAAAAGGGATTGGCTATAGTTGTCATTATAAATATCCAAGGTGTTGATATGAATCATATGATTTGAATCCTAACTATATGGTCTACTATACCCAAGTGAAGAACGGTTGTATGCATCCCCCCTGTTGCACCATACCCTACCAGAACGGGGGTCTCGCTGCATCCCAAATTTTTTTCTTTTATGAGGATTCGAATTCGTATACACATTTTATATGTTTAAGGATGTAATAGTAAGCGTTCACTAAAATAATTTGGCATGTTAATGGTAAATATGAATATGAAATAGGTCAAATTCAAGCATATGAATATGAAAGAGATCAAATTTAAGCATACATTTTGCATAAATTAATAGTTAGATATAATTAATAGTAAATATGAAGTAGTTTGCTGAAATAGTTACACGTAATTAATAGTAAATGTGGAGTTATGAGTACGAAAGAAACATCACATTTAGGCATTTAACTTGTATAATCATTATCCTAAACAAGTATATATTTATAAGCTTCTCAAACCACCATGTAACTATCAAAATCATACAAGAAATCTTCAAAAAAACAAAAACGCCTCGGAAAACGCCTCGACCGCCTCGAGGCGGAACGCCTCGAGGCTACGCCTCAGCCAGTCAAGGCGCACGCCTCACTGGACAAGGCCGAGGCGCACGCCTCGAGGCTAAAAAGGCCCGCCTCGCCTCGAGGCGTACGCCTCGACCGCCTCGAGGCGCGCCTTTTAATACCATGCTTGCACTGCATCTCTTGAGACTCAGAGGGGTTTGCTTCCTATTGGCTATCCGGGTCTTCCCTTGGTTGGAGGGTTTATAAAGCAAAGTGTCCTGTGTACAAACTACAATGAGCAAGTGATCTACAATTGATCTTTAAAAGCCATGCTGCTCCAACAAGTTCGAAAGCTTCAGCAACCATGCATTGGGACCCCGATTAAGGCAATAAATTGCTTTTTGAAATCTGCATATCTTCTGATACTCTCCTCAGCAACAAACCTAGGTGGTTGCTCCATATATATTTCCTCTTGCAGATTCACCATACAAAAAAACGTTATTGACATCATGTTAGAAAAGTAACCAATCGCATACCACAACATTGGAGAGGAGGATCCAAAAGTAGAATGATGAGCCACTCAGGAGAAAATGTTCTGATAATCCATCACATATGTTGGAGTGAACCCACATGCCATAAGCGTAGTCTTATAGCGATCAACACTACTATCTTCTCTTTTCTTCACTATAAAAATCATTTGTAGCCAACCACAGAAGCCCTTGCTGGGGTAGTACCCAAGCTCCTATGTGACATGACTATAGAGCATCCATTTCCTCCATATCAAGATACCACTAATTGTCTCGCACAACCTCCTGATATGTTTGTGGGATCGCAACAACTGACAATCCGGCCATAAATTTCTTGAAATCCTCTGATGGAAGTCCTAATAAAACATGGACTACAAAAGGACACGCGCCACACGTATGCCTCCTCTTTCGAAGAGCAATATGACGATCAAGATCCTCTGGATGATCTGTCTCATGTACCACACTCTCCTGTGGTCCTGCAATCTCATCCTGTAAAGTCTCCCGCTATTCAGAGATATCAACAATGCCATCAGTAGAAACCAAGTGTTCAGAATTTACCTAGGGTGTATTGGATCGTGAGGAAGGTACAAGAGCAAGGGGTCTAGTAATAGGTCTATGAATATCATAGCGAGGCAAAGTCTTAGTTGCACGAGGCGTGGTAGGAGCCTAGGCCTCGCCAGACTCAGATGAAGCCATCTTGTGATTGATGGGAGGAAAATACATAGCAGACTCAAAGACTGTGATGTTGGCACTGACATAGTACTTCCGTATAACATGATTAAAGCACTTGTATCGATTCTGAGTCTGGGAGTAGCCAACAAAGACACACTTGACAACTCTGGGGAGAGCTTACTGATGATCGAGTGATCCTAATCCAAGACTCGGGTGAAGGTATAAAAACACGGGTCGTTGCGATCCGGATCTCAGAGGCTTAGTCAACAAAAAAAGAGACCACCAAATCAAAGATAAATCGATAAAACACGAATAGCGGTCTTTGCTATTTATTTAACCTGGTATAGCGACCAGGGTCGAACTCAAGGAGCACGGATTGGCTCAAAGGAGCCTACGAAGTAGTCTAAAGATACAAGTAAAAAGACAAAATATTTTTGGTGGTTTTTATGTGTCAGAGATAGAATAATTTCCCTTTTCTTATTCCAATGGGTCTAGGGGTCCATATATAGGACAAACCTAGAAACCCTAATGAGTACAGAAAGGAGAGAAGTACAAAAATACCCTTACAAGGGTTTTGAAAATATCTGTTACATATTTCTAACACTCCCCCCTCAAGTTGGTGCATATTTAAGAGTCATGCCCAACTTGGAAATAATCCACAGTAGTCGTTTCTTGGATAAGGCCTTTATGAAGATATCTGCTAGCTGAAGATCAGTGCTAATATGTGGAGTAGCAATTCTTCCAGTTTTGACAGCATCACGCACGAAGTGGCAATCTATCTTTATATGCTTGGTTCGTTCATGGAATACTGGATTTGTGGCTATGTAGGTTGCAAATTTATTATCACAATATAGAGGAATAGGAGTAGTGACATTAATGCCAAGTTCTTGAAGGAAAGCCAATAGCCATGTGATCTCACATGTAGCTTGAGCCATTGCCCTATATTCTGCCTCTGCACTGGATCTGGATACAACGGTTTTGTTTCTTGCTCCTCCATGTAACTGTATTTCCTCCAACCATCATCGCATAGCCTGTAGTAGAGCGTCGATCTTCTGGGGAACCAGCATAGTCAGCGTTCGCATATGCAGTAACCTCCGTGTGCCCATTTGCCCGTAGAAGAGGCCACGTCCTGGAGATTCCTTCAAGTATCGTAAGATTTGTAGGACATCTTGCCAATGGCTGTAAGTCGGTTGTTCCATGTGTTGACTAGTTCTGCTAACTGCATAGGAGATATCCGGTCTGGTGGCAGTAAGGTAGAGGAGCTTGCCCACAAGACTTCTATATCTAGTGACGTCATCAAAGGTAGAATCAGACAGACTGACATGTTTCTTTGGGTCTGCAGGGATACTGGAGGGCTTGCATCCGAGAACCCCTGCTTCAGTAAGAATGTCCAGACAATATTTTCTCTACGAGAAATGAATTCCTTCGGTAGTGCGAAGTACTTCTATGCCCAAGAAGTAGCGTAGATGACCAAGGTCTTTAGTAACGAATACCTTTTGAAGGAAGGCCTTGGTTTCTGATATCCCATTGTGGTCATCACCAGTGAGTACCATATCATCAACATAAACGGCAAGAATGACAGTACCAGTTTCTTGTTTTCTGACAAATACTGAGTAATCAGATTTTGTTCTTTGAAATCCAATTGTACTAATTTCTGTGGTAAGTCTGTCAAACCACGCCCTTGGGCTTTGCTTGAGGCCATATATCGCTTTTCGAAGTCGACATACGTACTCCCCCTCGACTTCATAACCAGGAGGTTGCAGCATGTATACTTCTTCATCAAGGTCGCCATAGAGAAAAGCATTTTTCACATCTAACTGATAAATAGGCCAACATTTATTTGCTGCTAATGAAATAATAGTCCTGATAGACCCCATACGTGCAACTGGTGAGAATGTCTCAAAATAGTCTTCACCATAGGTTTGTGTAAAACCTTTAGCCACAAGGCGAGCTTTTAGCCTGCCAATTGCGCCATCCGGTGTTTGCTTGGTCGTGAAGACCCATTTGCAAGCCACCGGTCGAGTCCCTTTAGGACACTGGACAAGATCCCACGTTCGTCTGGATATAAGTGCATTCATTTCTTCATCCATTGCATGTCGCCACCCAGAGTCTTGTAAGGCACTGTGATGATCTCGTGGGATGGAAAATGTCATTAGAGCATCTGTATACCGTCTGTCATAGTCAGATAAACCAATAATAGAGGTGTAGTGAGACATCGGATAGGAAGTACACTGTCTCTTACTCTTCCGTAGAGCAATTGGAAGCTCGAGAGGATCATCCGGGACATCCTTGTGGGAGGTACTTGAAGAGGGCATATCATCATGGAGGATCGAGACGGGTAACGGGATATCTGGAGTTGTCGAAATGTTTCGTTGTTTGTAGACGATGGGTGGTGGTGGAAGTACAAGGGGTATATCCGTGATTGTATGAGAGAAGAAGCTTGTTTTCTCAAAGAAGGTAACATCAGCCGAGATGTAATAGCGATGACCATCAGGATCATAGCACCTATACCCTTTCTGAGTGCGAGAGTACCCCAGAAAAACACATTTGATCGCACGTGGCGAGAGTTTATCTGTATTTTGGAATTTATGAACGAATGACACACAACCAAAGACCCGTAGAGGTAATGGAAAAGGAGACTCTGTGGGATAAAGTAAAGAGAATGGAGTAGACCCATTTAGAGAAGGCGAAGGGACTCTGTTGGTAAGATGAACCGCAGTTAATATAGCATCACCCCAGTAGATTTTGGGGACTTTCATTTGAGAGAGAAGTGATCGGGCAATCTTTAGGAGGTGTCTGAATTTTCTTTCTGCTATCCCATTTTGTTGGGATGTATAGGGACAGGAGGTTTGATGTATGGTCCCTGGAGAAGCAAAAAATGTGGAAAGGTCATTTTGAGTGAATTCCAGCGCATTATCTGAACGGAAAATTTGTACAGTGGTGGAGAAAATGGTTTTAACATACTGAAAGAAATTTTTGATGATAGTATTTATTTCCGAACGTTCTTTTAGTAAATAAACCCAGGATAGTCTGCTGAAATCATCAATAAAAACAACAAAATACTTATGACCACTGAGAGTACGGACCGGACAAGGTCCCCAAATATCACAATGGACTAGAGCAAAAGGAGTAGAACGACGAGGCTCAATTCGAGCAGGAAAGGATGCTCGATGATGTTTCCCAAATTGACACGCCTCACAGTCAAATGGTTTTAGTGACGAAAGTTCCGGAAACATCATGGAGAGGGCTTTGGCAGATGGACTACCAAGACGAAGATGCCATAGTAAGGGATCAGTGGAAATGGATACAGCACCTGCAAACTTGGAATCAGTAGGGATGTCAAGATAATACAACCCATTCTTCTCATATCCCCCACCAAAGATCTGCTTCGTCCGGATGTCCTGAAAGTAACAGCAAAATTTGTCAAATATCACTTGACAGTTAAGCTCAGTGCATAGTTTATGGACAGATAATAAGCTAAGAGGAAAGGCTGGAGCGCAGTGCACGTTCGTTAGTCTGAGTGAGGAAGAAAATTCCACAGTGCCCACACTAGTAATGGGCGAGTGCGCTCCATTGGCAACAGGTACGGTTTTCACAACTGAGGATGGTTCGGAGGAAGTAAGAATACTACCTTCTCCTGTTAGATGCGTTGATGCTCCAGAGTCGATGATCCATGTAGGATTTGATGTAATAGCTGTATTGGCGACTGTACTCGCAGTTGTGGCAAGACTGGCTGTTGAAGCAGAGGTGATCACATTAGTATGAGAGTTCTGTAGTAGTTGGCGTAGACTAGCATATTCAGAGGCAATAAAAGAATGTTGACTAGCATGCACAGGTTCTTCATGGCTTGGGGCATCAATCTCATAGTCAGTATCATGGGTAGTCATCTCATACGCACTGTTGGCATTCGAAGGCATGCCAAATTTGGCCCAGCAACGTTCCGATGGGTGATTCGGGCGACCACGATGAGTACATGGGGGGAAACGGGCAGGAGTATGATCACGACCTTGGGCCCGTGAATATTCGCGGCCTCGTCCATAGTCACGACCACGTCCTCGTCCATCATCACGTCCTCGTCCCCCGTAAGGGTTTGATCGTCCCCTAACAAAGTGAGCGGATACCTCAGCAGATGGAGGTGCGTGTGGAGACTCAATTTCCTGAAGTCGTCCGAAGATGGTTTCAAGAGTGGGTAATGCACCTGCAGTAAGAATCTGGTCCTTCGCAGATTTATATCGAGGGTGTAGGCCTGATAGGAACCGATATACCTGCCATTCTGCTCGTTCCCCGACCTGTTTATCACAACATGCCGGTTGAAAATGAGGAGTTCTTCAAATAAACCTGTGAGTAGCCTGTAATACTCGATCAAGGATGTATCTCCTTGATTTGCAGACCAAATCCTAGTATAGATATCTGAAAGCCGAGACTTGGTAGATTTCTGTAAGTATGTATTTTTAAGACTCTCCCACATTGCTTTTGCAGTCTCTTTGTATAAGAGATTAGATGCAATAAATGGGTCAACGCTGTTTGTCATCGAGGTGATAACCTGACAGTTATCGACAAACCATGTATCAAAGTCTTTGTCTGTCTCTGCTGGTGGAATTCTTATAAGAACATAGGCCTTCCGCTGGCCGCCAATAAATATTTTAAAATACCGAGACCAGAGAACATGATTCTCGGCTCCTTTGAGTTTTATAGTAGTGCCCTGAACCATCATAGATGTAGATTGGTACAGGGACTTTGAGTCCACAGATGTGGGAGTAGAAGTCATGGCGGCCACACAAGACTAGTAGCAAATGACTAGATAATAATGATAATCTCAGAGGACATGAGGCTGTAGTAAAATATCACCGGACGGTATTGCTGGAGTTGTTGGAGTCATCGGACTGCTCATGGACTGCTTCTGTGCACTTCAGAGTCGCTGGACAGAGCAGGATTCCTTGAAGTTGCTCGAGTCCTTGAAGTCGTGGAGTTGAAACCTTCGCGGGAGGCGTTGGTGTAGTCGCTGTCGATGGAGTCCTGGTGTTGCTGGAAGAGGCCCTGGTAGAGGCTTTTGGAGGGTGATGTGTGTTAGCATTGTGAGCCCCGGGCGAACCATTTCTACAATAAATGTTATTGTAATGAATAAATTATCAATAAAAGTTATTGATTATTTTTCACTCCCTTTCTGAGATTAATGAATGAATGCACTATAGGGTCCCTCTGTACAATAAGGGTTATGTACCATGGTCAACTTGATGATCATACAGCTGTTGATCCATTGGATGGATCATAGAGGCTGATGCTTGGATGAATATCTAAGGAGTTAGATAGAGGACTCATCAAGCATCATCAAATGATCATTAAGTGATGATCTCCAGTCTGAGTAGGAGATGGCAATCCTATCTCATATGACTGATATCTGACTGACCTCTTGATGCAGGTCCTCTGCATGGGAATAGTGATTCAGAGGTGTCAGGTTAGTTAAGTCAATGGGTTGACTTGACGAGATTGAGATAACCAAAGACCTACGTTGAATACTCTCACAACATAGGCATGCATCCTCTGACTAGAGACAGATGTATTGCTATATGCCTGAGTATGTACATTTGGCAGACCAATAGGTTGATGACCTAATCAAGGTCTATATACCGGCGAGCTGGTGTGCATGTAAGGACATATGAGTAATGCGATCTCTCAAAGGGATCATACAGGTTCACCTGTGAACCGGGAGACATGAGCTCACTCATGAGGTATTGGGACTGAACAAATTCCATGCATGGTCGTCGTGCTTTGGAAGCATGACATGAATTTGAAGGTAAGATATATGCTTTGTGAAAGCATATGATCTATACCAAATCCCGATGACCAAGATTGAGAAACTTAATGATCTAACCCTGAAGATGACAGTGTAAAAGTGATCTTTATCTTCAGGATGATCATGAGTCTTCCAGTATGTAGGATGTGCAGGTATTAGGAATACCTGAAGGGTGATTTGATCATATACGATTGGATAACCATGACGCTTCCATTCCGAGGGAGTGATGAAACAGGTTTGGATTTTAGTGACTCCTCTCATTAGAGAAGTGACCTAATCTTAGTCCATGAACTGGACATTGGTCTGAATGAGATTCAGATGCAATGAGAAGATTAAGTCTACGGTCTTGATTTGATCAAGCATCAGTGGGAGGTCCATAGGATCTGGATTTGAGATATGATCTCAACATCCAAGTCACTATACGTGGAACAA